>RCUC01119791.1:0-130053 GCA_003697995.1 Taxidea taxus jeffersonii | reverse complement strand
TGCTGCTTTCAGGATTTTCTCTTTGTCGCTAAGACTTGTAAATTTTACTATTAGATGGCGGGGTGTGGACCAATTCCTATTGATTTTGAGGGGTGTTCTCTGCACCTCCTGGATTTTGATGCTTGTTCCCCTTGCTATATTAGGGAAATTCTCTACAATAATCCTCTCCAGTATACCTTCTGCTCCTCTTTCTCTTTCTTCTTCTTCTGGAATCCCAATTATTCTAATGTTGTTTCGTCTTATGGCATCACTTATCTCTCGAATTCTCCCCTCGTGGTCCAGTAGTTGATTGTCTCTCTTTTGGTCTGCTTCATTATTCCCTGCCATTTGGTCTTCTATATCACTAATTCTGTCTTCTGCCTCATTTATCCTAGCAGTAAGAGCCTCCATTTTTGATTGCACCTCATTAATAGCTTTTTTAATTTCAACTTGATTAGACTTTAGTTCTTTTATTTCTCCAGAAAGCGCTTTTATTTCTCCTGACAGGGTTTCTCTAATATCTTCCATGCCTTTTTTGAGCCCGGCTAGAACCTTGAGAATCGTCATCCTGAATTCCAGATCTGACATATTACCAATGTCTGTATTGATTAGGTCCCTAGCCTTCGGTCCTGTCTCCTGCTCTTTTTTTTGTGGTGAGTTTTTCTGCCTTGTCATTTTGTCCAGATAAGAATCCGCTGTTCTCCTTGTTAAGTGAACTTGGTCTTGGCTGGATTTCTTTGATCTTCTGGGGGAGGGGCCTGTTGTAGTGATTCTCAGGTGTCTTTGCCCCAGGCGGAGTTGCACCGCCCTTACCAGGGGCCGGGCTAAGTAATCCTCTCAGGTTTGCTTTCAGGAGCTTTTGTTCCCTGAAGGCTTTCTGTAGAGTTCTGGAGGACGGGAATGACAATGGCGGCCTCCCAATCTCCGGTTCAGAGGAGCTGAGAGCTAGGGGCCCCAGTCTTCAGTGCGCCTTCAGAGAAAAGCGTTTAATCCCTCTGGTCTCCCTAGCCCACGTTTGTGCTGGAGACCGGGCGCACCCACCCGCAGACCGCGCGCGCCCGCAGACAGCACTCAGAGAAAATCGTGCCTAAGCAGTCCCGTCTCACTGGCTTCTGGGAGCGCTCCGAGCTCACCCAGCCTGTGACCAGGCGTCTCTGTCTCTGGCAGAGTCCCACCTGGAGTCTCCGAAACCCGTAGATCCCTGAGCTCTCCCGGTTCAGAGTCTCCCCGGGTCTTGTGGGGACCCCTCGCACAGAGCACCGGCCAGTGCCACAGAGCACCAGTCCATGTCACAGACCACTAGGAAATCTCGGCTCTGTCTACGCAGCCGACTTCCCCGCTCTAATACCTGTGAGCTCTGCGACACTCAGACACCCCCGATCCTTCTGTGACCCCGTGGGACCTGAGTCCACGTTGTCCCCGTGAGGTCTTCACCCCAGTTTAGCCTCTGGAGTGATGTCCCTCCGTGGAGCCGACTTTTAAAAGTCCTGATTTTGTGCTCCGCCGCTTGCCGGGAGCCGGCCCCTCCCCCTGGGGTCTATCTTCCCGTCGCATTGGATTCACTTCTCCGCTGGTCCTACCTTTCAGAAAGTGGTCGATTTTCTGTTTCTAGAATTGTTGTTTTCTTCTCTTCGATCTCCTGTTGGATTTGTAGGTGTTCGGAATGGTTTGATAGGCTATCTAGCTGATCTCCTGCTGGCTGATGTCGTCTCAGCCTCCTACTTTTCCGCCATCTTGACTCCTCCCCCTCCTTTGAGTCTTTTTTATACTCTCTGTAGACTCCCAACCTATTGATGCTGATAAACTTCAGGGTTTCTCCTGAAAGCCCACTTCCCTCTGCTCCTACTCACAAGACCACTAAGATGCCATAGCCTTGAGGCTTGTGAAGGGAGGGAGACTGCAGGGTTGTCCCCTATCACTGGGGAAGGGACTACATCCCTGTACTTTTGCCAAAGGTGATCATCTCAGGAAATTTGTCTGAAAGTTTTAAAGGGGCAAAAAAACAAGACAGAGAGAGTGGCGCACAGGCACAGAGTTGTGGTAGTTCTTCCCAGTGAGAATGATGAGGTTGGCCATCTTGACTCAGTGGTAGAGACTACCTCATCCAACCTGCATTTTAGAGCCTCCTTCTCCTCTCTTATGACTTACCAGATTCTTCTTTATTGTGATTGCCTCTAAAGTAAATGTTGATCTTGATAGTGCTTACAAAGCTCAAACCCATTTAAGAACCCATTATTGGCCGGGAAACCATGCTATCAAGATTGAGCTTGAGTACAGGAACCACACCTATAGGCTCCATTATGGAGTAGCTTACATAATTCAAAATGATTTGTGTAGTGGGCTATTATCTGTTTGGACAGTGAAGCAACTAATTGATGATTTCAGGCTTTCTTTAACAGACAGAAGCATTGACTAAATTTGTATTCATTCATTATAAGAAGAAAGGGCCCTCCTTAAGCAAAGGCATAGAGGGGTGTAGCCTACTCTGTCTTTTGCCCCCAAATCCACTACCTACTTTCCTCCTATTTATTTGCCAGTTCCTATTCTTCCCACTTTGTCTAAGACTTCTATCACTGAAGTGGCCCTAGTTTGGCTCCTCTCTGCTTAGGCTCCATTCTACAGTCTTGGCTGCCCCTAGCAGAGCATACCTGGCCACCAGACCCTGAGCCTAACAGGTAACACTTCCCAGGTGGTTATCTCCTTGAGGCCAGCACTCTTCCCATCATTCACATTTCTGTAAGTGGTTCCAAATTTCTCCTGGTCACTGAGGCTCTCAACGTAATCATCTTTTTGACTCATTGCTTTCCTCTACTCTCTACAACCCATTGTCCACTGAGCTATAGTGCTCTTCCCCTCTGGTGCCAGAGTGCCTCCTCTTCTCAGGACCCTCCATTCCACTTTCCACCACCACTGCTTTCAGAGCTTATCATCTGTGACATTGTACTGGGACCTCACATTTCCTTATTTCCTTTCTGTTTTTGTTTTTAAAGATTTTATTTATTTATTTTGACAGAGAGAGAGATCACCAGTAGGCAGAGAGGAAGGCAGAGAGGGGGGGAGAAAGAGATTCCCCGCTGAGCGGTGAGCCCGATGCGGGGCTCAATCCCAGGACCCCAAGATCATGACCTGAGCTGAAGGCAGAGGCTTAACACACCGAGCCACCCAGGTGCCCCATCCTCATTTCCTTTTAAATCTAGTCAATACATAACCCCAAGTCCCTGGTGGTGGTGGTGGTGGTAGGAACTATAATGGCTCCCCATTGTCACATAGAGACAGTCCTTTCTCCTTCATCAGTCATCACGACTCTTCACAATCTAACCTCAGCTTACCTTTCTAGCCTTGCCTCCTTCTATGTCCTCAGTATAAATCTTGCATATTAAATTATACCATTCTAGACCACCCAAACCAGTCTCATCTTCATGTTTTTGCTGAAGCCATGCCCTCTGTCTAGAATATAGAATATATTCGCCCTTGTATACAACTTCTACTACCATCTCCCAAATGCTCCATGAAGCTTTCCCTGATCATCACCCCTGGAAGTGATTACCTTCCCAATCTCTGCACTTCTGTCATTTTGTTTTACCATTCAGATAGCTCATTGCTTGTTTTTATGGACCATTTGTAGGGAAGAAGTGTGTAATTAGTGGAAGGGCCATACAGATTAGGGTTCAAATCCTTTCTGCTATTTCATAGGTGTGGGAAATTGAAAAAGTTTCTTAATTTCAGTTTCTTAATTTTTAAAAGTAGTATGCAAATGCCTACCTCAAAAGGCAGTTCTAAGCATTAAACAAAATATATGCTAAAAAATCAAGTGCATTATAAGCACTCCCCCAAGTGATAATTTTAATTAGAAAATACTGTATATGTGTTTATCCCCCTCTTCTTAAGAACACTAATCAAACCAATACTGATTCTCATATCACACTGAAATTCTATTTCCTGTGCAAAATAGCCCCCCAAATAAACATTGGACAGCAAATGAATTAATTTTATTTTTTTAAAGATTTTATTTATTTATTTGACAGTTCACAAGTAGGCAGAGAGGCAAGCAGAGAGAGAGAGAGAGAGAGAGGAGGAAGCAGGCTCCCCGCTGAGCAGAGAGCCAGACGTGGGGCTCGATCCCAGGACCCTGGGATCATAACCTGAGCCGAAGGCAGAGGCTTTAACCCACTGAGCCACCCAAGTGCCCCAAATGAATTAATTTTAATAGGAGCAACTATTGTGAGTATTTTATACAGAAGAATAGGCTAGTACAATGGCATCTTTTTGGGCAGGGGTATTCTGATCTCTTTCAAGTCACACCTTGTAGAAAACTGTCTAGATACCCTGTCTGCCTTAGTGCAAGCACTTGGAATTGCAAGATGACTTTCAGGTGAGTCTTGCAGTCTGAGAGGGGCTGCCATGAACCTTGTAACCATAACAGTGAGGCACGGAGGCAACACGTATATCAGGTACACCTGGAAGAAAAGCCCATGTGTTTTCTCCCATATTGTACTCCAGCTCTCCTAGCTCAGCATTATTCTGTCCTGTGTTTCTCCATTTGTGTTTCAGGATGTTCAGAGTGTTCCTCTCCCTTGAAAGTAAAATGGGTGAGTTAGGGACCACTAACAGTATAGCATATGGAGAGCTTTGCTGGTGCCCGGGGGTCTGGACTCAGTCCTACTTCTGACTTATTTTGGGTTTCCAATCTGTTGAATAGCATTGTGATCCTGGCCCTCCCAGATCTTATGGCTCTCAGGTGAGTTCAAGAAAGTTCATAATCATTTGTGTTAGTTCAGTAGTAGAGCTGTTTTCTTTGAAAGTCTTCCCATCCTGTTGTGGGCTCCTGGAAAGCCCTAGAGGGCTATTGCTGTTTCTTTGTCTGACCTCTCTATCAATGGTAAGAGCAGAACCCAGCCTATAATTCCAGGGCAGTGCTGTTCAGACCTTTCAAAGAACTCTAAGAACCAGGATCACAGCAGTAATAGGGGTAGGGTGACAGAAGAGGGGAAGAGTCAGATACAGCCTTTAACCCAAGTCCAACATGTAATTGAGAAAGTGTCCTAGACTTGGCAATCAGGAAATGTCTAGTGTGATCCCTGCTGTTAACATGCTGAAGGCCTTGGGGGGAGATGTCACACAATCTCTCTGGCTTCCTATCTCATGTAGTTGGAGAGAATGATTTCATTGGTCCCTTCCAGGAAGAGATTAACATAGTCTCACTCTATCTCTCTCCCTTTGCCTTTACCTGATGCTAGAATATCTAACCCTTTTGAATAGCATAAATGCCCAGATTCTCAAATTCCCGATGTACTATTTGCTAGAAATTATTTGCCTGAAAACTAGTCTGCAGTCTGAAGATTTTCCTTCCTTGCTTTCCTTTTCGGAATTGTTATCCCCTCCAAAGAGGAGAGAAAACAGAATGTAAAACATGTGGGTCAAAAACATTGTAGGTTTAGCTCTTTCTCTCCAGTGAGGCAGTCAGTCAGCAGATGTAGAGATGTAAATCTTTGTGAGACCTTGATGCGTAAGACCACACCCTTGAGGCTGAGCCCAGTGACATCATCAAGAATTTCAAAGCCAAAATTCAAGACAGGGAGGGCATCCCACTTGGCCAGTGGCATCTGATTTTTGTGACTAAACAGCTGGAGAATAGCCACACTCAGGCTACACTATCCAGAAAAATCCACCCTGAACTTGGTGTTTTGCCTCTCAGATGGCATTATTGAGCCTGTCCAGAAATACAACTTGGACAGGATGGTCTGTCCCAAGTGTTTTCCTTGCCTGTACCCCCACACTGTCAAATGTAATAAGCCACACCAACAACCCATAAATACAAAGGTGGCCTCCTGCTCAAGCTCTATGGCCCTGGGGTCTTAAAAAAAAAAAAAGGATTATAGATTCAAACCTAAATATACCAGTAACTGCATTAAATGTAAATAGGTTAAATATTCTAGGTATAAATCAAAGATTCCCAATCTGTTTTCTTGTTTAAAAAATGCTTTTAAGGGACATACCACAAAGATAGAGTCAGGTCGAACTAGAAGGATGGGAAAAGTGTACCATGCAAACGTTAACCAAAGAAAGTTGGTATAGCATACTGCTATCAGACAAAGCAGACTCTAAGATAAGAAGCATCCCTAGAAATAAAGAAGGATATTTGATAATAATAAGTTGATCCAATAAAAAGATATAGAAATGTGTAATCTTTATAATATAAAATTGACAGAACTGAAAGTTACCTACAATAGTAGGAGAGTTTAAAGAACCTCTCATAGTAATAGAACAAAGAAAATGGTAAATGTCTAGATCAAAGCACGTGATCAATTTTAACTGACATCCATAAAACACTGTATCTATCCACAGCTGTGCAATTACATTCTTTTCAAGTGCACATGAAGAAGTTAAAGGGGTCAGGGACATTGTTTCCAGAGAGCTCTCATCCCTGAAAGCATATAACGAAGAAGAAGTAATCTATTGAAGAGACACATTCTGGCAGGTGGCACTCTTCAGTGTGTGCACAGAAGGCTGAGAGCATTACCATAGAAATTCACATGTGGGAAACCAGGTAGGAGGTATTAAAAGAAGGCATTCTTCAATAAAAGGTGAGTCACAAATTGAAAGGAAGAAATGGAGAAGGAGCAGTTCCCATCTTCTATAACCTTCTGGTTACATACTGTACTTGCAGTAAATACCACGGGAATGCACCTGTATTACACTATTCATTCAATAATGTTCATTCATGTATTTGATAATGATTTAATGGTGGCCTACCCTGTGGCAGGTACTGCCGCTTCCCCACCGTGCACGGGAGAAGAATGAGGCACAAAGGAGTCAGCTGCAAGAGAATGGGAGCAGGGGGCCACAGTAGAAAAGACAAAAGTCTGTCACCCCAAACAACTCCTCAGTCTCATATTTATTAGGAAGTAGGTAACAACCAACAAAGAAGTCAGAGTAGGTCACACATTGACCATGAGTCTTGTAGATAAAGAAGAAAGGCAAAAATATGTCTGGTCATGTAGTACGTGACCTATAGTGAGCAAGCCCAAACAAAAAGACTATCTGATAACTGCAGGTGCTCTCCAGGGAAGGGAAGATAACAGAAAAATGAAGCAGACGGCGTTCCACCCTGAGTGAGCTGGGCATCCCCAGCTGCTTGGCTTCAAGGACGTCTATCGTCCTCTCCCCCAGAGGCCTGTTGGCAGTACATGTTTTTCTTAAGGCTATATCTAAGCATGCTTGATGGCTAGTATAATTTCTCATGGATTATATTTTAAGCAGTACATTGTTCTGAGGGACCGTTACAAGGTACCATATGGGTGCTGAGCTATATGCGTAAACAAGACACAGGGCTCACCATCATCAGTGCAGACTGATACGTAAGTGGAAAATTATGACCTGGTGAATTAAGTGCTACAGGACAAGTGAGAACAGAGTAACTATTAGAGCCAAATAAAAAGGAGTCTGGCTTGAGGAGTGGGCAACTATGCATCTGGATTTAAAGATTCGTTAAAAAAAAAAAAAGCAACAAAACAGGTCAGAGGTAAGTGGAGAGAATCAAGAAAACATTTTTGGAGAACATTGTTTTTAGAATATCCAGCATTTGTACAGAAATATAGTAAAGATGTGGAGAGACGGAGGGCACGGGAAGCCTTGCAAAGTGATAATGTGAAAATTCACCACCGAAAAGCATAGATTAGTTCTGTGATACTGGTGAGATGGAGAAGGGTTTGAGAAAGTGAAGGAAAGGTACAAAAGAGGATGCTTCTGTAGGTAGGAAATACAAGAGACAGATAAGAATGGATTATTCTGGAAGATGGAATAATGGGACAAGCAAGGAATTGTACCACAGGGCTTTTGAGCTCTTTTCACCAGGCGATAGAGATGCTCACCCCACCCTTTGAATCTGAGCTGGCCTTGTGATTTGCTTCAATTAATGGAATGCAGCTGGTGTGACACTGGTGAGTTCTGAGCCTAGTCGTGAACAGGACATGAGGCTTTAGCTCTCACGGTCTCAGAATGCTGAGAACGTCACGTGAGTGGGGCTAGCCTGAGGGAAGATGAAAAACATGTGGCCAGTCATGCTCTCGGCCCCAGCCCACAGCTGGGCAATTCCCAGAAACTCCCAGAAACAATCTCCTTGACTGCAGCTGACCATAGATGGGTGAGGGAGCCCAGCCAAGACCAGTAGAAAAAGGACCCAGCTCAACCTAGCCCGAACTGCTGACCCACAGAGTTGTGACTGAAATTAATTGCTGCTGGCTTTTTTTTTAATTTAAATTTTGTTTTTTTAAATTGTGGTAAAAAGGGGCACCTGGGTGGCTCAGTGGGTTAAAGCCTCTGCCTTTGGCTCGGGTCATGATCCCAGGGTCCTGGGATCGAGCCCCGCATTGGGCTCTCTGCTCAGCAGGGAGCCTGCTTCCTCCCCTCTCTCTGCCTGCCTCTGCCTACTTGTGATCCCTGTCTGTCAAATAAATAAAAATCTCTTAAAAAAAAAAGGGGGGTGGTCTCAAAGAATCGGATTCATTAAGTCTGGGGTAAGGACTTGAAATCAGGTGAAAATACAGGTTTAGATGTTAGTTGGAGTAAAAAGCAAGGAAAGATTTCAGAGCCAAACCACAAGCCATACAGGGAGGCTGAGGGACCAGGGTAGGGCCCTTGAGTTTTATCCTCCTGACCAGTGTTCCCTCAACTGCCCTTCAGAATGCCATCAATGGGTGTTGTGTTCATGATGAAAAAGGGTCTTTGATTATGTTGAAGAAATGCTACGGAGGAGAAGCTGTTCTTGGAAAATCCCTATTATCATTATAAAGAGTCCCAAGAAGCCCTCTATGCTTATTCAGGCATTTCCCAAGTGTGTTGATTTATGGGATTTTTTTCAAGTTTGTTACATTATCATCCTATGGAACACACCAAGAAAAGGCTAACTTTAGACAGTGTTTCCCAAATTGTTAAACTATGGCATCCTTTGGTCATGCATATTTATTGATATCTTAGCATACATGGTTTAAGAAACATTGCAGCTCTGTTCCATAGAAATATACTGGGAGCCATATATGTAACTCTAAATTTTTTAATAGCCACCTTTAGAAAAGTAAAAAGAAACTGGTGAAATTAATTTAATAAGTTCTATTTAATCTAACTTATCTATACTATTATCATTTCATCATGGGACTGCTTTACTCATTTATGTAATTTATATGTAAGTCATCGAGATGTTTTACTTTTATTTTCCCCTTAAAGAGTCTTCAAAATTTGGGGTGTATTTCATACTTAGATACATACACATCTCAGTTTGGACTAGACAGATTTCAAGAGTTCAATAACCACCTGTGACTAGTAGCTACGGGATTGGACAGCCCTGCTCTAGAGAGACCAGCAGAGAGCTCAGACATGGCTTTTCTGTTACAGGCTTCCCATAGGTTTGCTGTAATTGGTTACAGTTTCAACTTAGGCCCTCTCTTTCTTCTGAGAGATGCCATAGGGACCATCCATATATAAAATAGGCCTTGTGTTTATTTTAAGTCCTCATCCTAACATTATACAATGTTCTCTTTACAAACCCAGAGGGGAAGTATATTTCTTCTCCTAGAATCTAAAATAGTTTTTTTTTTTAATTGTCTTGTTGGTTGTTTTTTTTTCCTGGAAATTATAAATTGTGTAACTCATTTCCTATATTTCATTAGCTATGGGAAATACAGAATCAAATTTGTGGCCCACACATAGCATGAATACAGGATAACATTTCCCCAAACGTGTTTAGTCTATTACCAGCTTGCAAAACCCTAGTATTATTTAGAACCCTTTTTGTGAAATGCCTCAGCTAGCGGACCAGCCACCTGTCAGATCCAAATAACTCTGTTAAAAAAAGGGGGGGGGGGTGAAGGAGTGAGAAACTAGAGTGGAGCAGGTATCAGTGAGGTGGAAAAGGGGGCTAAAATCTGGACACCTGGTCCCACACACTTGCCTGCCTCGGATCTGGGCACGTGGAACTTTGCACCAGGAGGTTTTAAAAACCCAGGGCATCCCCCACCTGCCCCATGTTGCTGGGGATGGTGGTGAATGCCCTGGCTACATCGTGGTGGCCCAGGAAGAGTCCTTAGAACCGCAGACAACAGGCAGTGGGTGCGAGCGAGGGTCTGCACTTCCCTGGTGAGTTTCTTGAGCAGGACCTGATGCTCCAACGAGCGGCTGGAAGCACAATATTTCCCTTGGATTTTGGCCAATATCTGTCTTGCTGGAAGGCTCAAGCCACCTCAGGGATGCTGGAAGCTCCTACAGAGGATTTGAAGAACTCTTGAAAACCTTTGGCAATAGATCAACCAGCCAATGGGTGGGTGAAGGGCGCAGGTAGCTGCGAGAACTAGGAGGTGCGAAAGGCCCTGATCACCGACACCTCCAATGCGCTGTCACTTTACCGTTAATCGTGAATCGCCTCCTTCGGGGACAGCGATGGGGATTTCCTCGTCGGGCGCACCCCAACCCTGTCGCGTTCTATACCATCCCGCCTTGCCAGCAGGGCAGCTTCCTGCGGCCACTTCCATCTCTGTAAGCGGAGATTTCGGCGCCGCGGCCATCCCCTCAGCTCAGCTCGAGGGGATGTGGGGTGGCGGGACCCCACCTGCGGGAGGAAAGGGTGAATGCGGCAGGGAGAGGAGAGGAGGCAGCGCGGAGTGCCAGCAACTGCGCTCTCCAGGAACGCCGCTAGGGGTCGCTCTGGCTGGGCTCCGGCTCCGAGGGGAATGGACGTTGGGGTGGGGGACAATCGCCTTCGCCGCCCAGCTCCGGGCGGGTCACCCAGCGCAGGCGGGGCGGGAGCGGAGGGTTGGCTCCCAGCCGGATCTCATCACTCGCTGGGGATGCTCGACTGTCCCCGCGCTACGCCTGCGTGGTCCACGCCCCACAAAGAGGCCGACCAGACAGGCGGTCAGCCTTAGGGCTCCAGGATCTGGGTAGGGTGTACTGAAGTCAGAGGGCAGGGGGCTCCTAAAATACTGAATGGCGCCCCCTGACCCGCTCCACTCTGCTTTCTCCCTCGTTCTGAGTAAGATTCTGAGACTGGAGCCTGGGCTGGGTCTTGGGGTGTACTTGAGCCAAAGGAAAGCACAGTGTGGGGCAAGGTCATGCACACCTGAGCCACACTGCAGGCTTGGACAGGCATTTTCCCGCTGTATGACTTTAGGCAAAGCTGTCGGCCTTTCTGGGCTAAGTTTCCTCTCTGTAAAGTGGAAATAATCACCATGACTACCACAGGGGGTCCTTGTGAAGATTCAAGAAGTTGATGTTTCTTTCTTCTTTCCTTCCTTCCTTCCTTTTTCTTTCTTTCTTTCTTTCTTTCTTTCTTTCTTTCTTTCTTTCTTTCTTTCTTTCTTTCTTTCTTTCTTTCTTTTTCTTTTTCTCTTTCCTTCTTTCTTTCTTTTCCTTCCTTCCTTCCTTTCTTCCTTCCTTCCTTCGATTTTATATATTTGTTTGACACACAGAGAGAGAGCGAGAGAGGGAACACAAGCAGGGGGAGTGGGGGAGGAAAAGCAGGCTTCCCGCTGATCAGGGAGCCCGATGTGGGGCTGGATCCTAGAACCCCGGAATCATGACCTGAGCCAGGCAGACGCTTAAGGACTGAGCCACCCACCCGCCCCAAGAAGTTGACGTTTCTTGAGTGCAGAGCACAGGGCCCGCGTATAGGACGCTCTGTAAGTGTTGGTTAAATAAGGCAGCAGGAAGGGCCTTGGAGCCGAGGACTGGGGAATACCAAGGGTGACTTCCTGCCCGCATAGCCCGGCAATGAGATAAGGAGCCATCTTGGTGCATGGACCCTCAGGAGGAAGACAGCAATCCAGACGCATGTACAGATGGCTAAAGGGCAAGCCACAGCGATCACAGGATCACTGGGGCATCTGGGGAAACCCTAGGCCAAAGATCCTGGGCCTCACGATATGTTCAAGTTTTCCTTTTGTAATTCACTTACAAAATAGCTGGGTCAGCACTTGGTGCAAATCCGGTGTCTTCTATCCTGCAGAAGTAGGAGAACATTCAGTATCTAATGGAATGTCTGACCAACATTCTGAATCCCTTCACATAATCCATCATCCAAACCCAGACACACTGGAGAGTGAAAGGGACATTAGAATTTTGTCATTTTTGAAAGAGTTATTTTTGATTGTGTTGTTATACAAATAAACCTATCAAATATTTCCATTAAAACTATTTTCAATTTTTTTTTCTAAAAAATAATACATATCTGCATAGTAAATCAAAATTTTAAAATCTGAGTAATTATTCTTGTTGTATACTACAGCCACTGTGGAAAACAGTATGGCAGTTCCTCAAAAACTTAAAAATAAAAAATTTTAAAAAACCCTTAAAAATAGGGCACCTGGGTGGCTCAGTTGGTTAAGTGACTGCCTTTGGCTCAGGTTATGATCCTGGAGTCCCAGGACCAAGTCCCACATTGGGTTCCCAGCTCCATGGGGAGTCTGCTTCTCCCTCTGACCTTCTCCCCTCTCATGCTCTCCCTCTCTCTCACATAAATAAATAAGCTCTTAAAAAAATTAAAAATAGAACTACCCTACAAACCAGTAATCACACTACTGGGCATGTGCCCCCCCAAAATACAAAAACACTAATTCAAATGGTGTACAGGCACCCCTATATTTATAACATTATTTTCAATAGCCCAAATATGGAAGCAGCTCAAGTGTCCATGAATTGATGAATGGATAAAGAAGATGTGATGTATATATCCAAAAGAATATTATTCAGCCGTAAAAGAGAATGAAATCTTGCCATTTTCAAGGACATGGTTGGAGCTAGACTGTATAATGCTAAGTGAAATAAGTCAATCAGAGAAAGACAAATACCATATGATTTCACTCATATATGGAATTCAGAAACGTAACAGATGAGCAAAGGAAAAGAGAGACATAGAGAAACCAAGAAATGGACTCTTAACTGTAGAGAACAAACCGAAGGTTAAAAGGGGGGGGCGGGGGCGGGGGCCTAGGGGGATGGGTAACATAGGAGATGGGGAATTAAAGGGTACACTTATCATGATGAAAATAAAATAAAATAAAATTATTAAAGCAACAACAACAAAAATTTGAGTAATTATTCTTGCTGTATAATGACAAACTGATCAGTTTCTTACCCATATTTCTAGTTCGGTATCACTGACATTTTCTGAAGAATGTTTCAATATGGTTTTGTTATTTTTATTTTTTTTCATAATATTTCTTGAAATTTTCAAAGTCGCTCTTCATACTTAATTATTTTGAAAATGCTGATACCTTCTATGTTCATACCTTCTATGTCCAGGGCTCGTAACAAAATACCACGGACTGGGCAGCTTAAACAACAGAATTTTATTGTCTCACAGTTTTGGAGGCTAGAAGTCTGAGATCAAGGTGTCTGCTGGATTGGTTTCTTCTGAGGCCTCTCTCCTTGGCTCATAGATGGCCACCTTCTCCCTGTGTCTTCATATGGTCCCCTGTGTGTGTGTGTCTCAGTCCTAATCTCTTCTTGTAAGGACACCAGTCATCCTGGACTAGGGCCAACCCTAATGACTTCATTTTACCAATTACCTCTTTAAAGCTATCAATCAGTTACTCAGTGTATCTAAAAATATTTGAAAATTGGACAATTTTTATTTTGCACGATAGAATGTCACAGTTTGTTTTGGACACATCAATGAGTGATTTGTGGCCTCCACCCAATCCCCAGGGCATTTCTCCTTTGTGTGCTTTTTTAATTTAGAAAAAAATATTGTTTTCACATAATGTTATACTCCACTAATATTTGACTTTTTTTTTTAAGATTTTATTTATTTATTTGACAGAGAGAGAGATCACAAGTAGGTAGAGCAGCATGCAGAGAGAAAGGTGGAAGCAGGCTCCCTGCTGAGCAGAGAGCCCCATGCCAGGCTTGATCCCAGGTCTCTGAGACCATGACCTGAGCCAAAGGCAGAGGCTTGACCCACTGAGCCACCCAGGCGCCCCAAATATTTGACTTTATTATTATCACCAAAAATATTTCCAAAGTTGAGTTTTTTCACTGACTTTACAATAGCATTTACAATAACGTCAGATGTTTTTATCTTTGACAAAATGAACCACCAAAAGCCTTACTTGAACTTCATGAACTGGGTGAAAAAATTTCACCCATTATTACAATGAACTTATTTGCTTCTCTATTTGAAGCATCTGACGATTGGGATATAAATGTGGTATTACTTAAAACCTTGTGAATTTTTTCTGTAAATTGAGCTTCACTTTTGTACCTGTATAAACACATACACAATAAGAACAGAAGAAAAGGAAACATTAATTTGGCCCGTGTCCCTGTTCGTCATCCACATCCTCCCAACCTGTAATTTCCCACATTTCCCATGGATCCCATCACTGATGGCGGGAAGTCTCTGTGCACCTTCAGCCTGTGCATGCTTGGGGCCTTGGCACAGGTGACTGGCCACCAGGACCTCCCTAGCCTATTCTGGAGGGCAGACAGATAGCTGTCCCCAGTCACCTCCACCCAAGCAAATGTCTGTTGATCAGCAAGCCCCCTGCCAGTGGTCACTGCAACACACTATAATTTAGCTTTGTCTAAAAGGGCCAGGAAAGGGAAAATTGATTATCCTTCGGGAACATTTAGATGCAACCCCATGTTAAAGGAAGAGCTCTGTATATGAAACACGGCAGAAAGTGAAAGTAGTAAGTGGAAGTCTATTGAATCCTTTCCAGATCATTTTGATCCAACTAGTAAGAAAAACATTCTTATAATACAATTGAAAAGCCAGCCAAATCGCTAAGTGAATGGGAGGCTGGAACCACAGTGACCAGCCAGGACCACCCTCAGCAAACCAAGATGGCTGTGCATCCCACTTGTACCCCAGCTGAGGAGAGGGGAGGGAGAAAAACTCCCCTTACTGCTTGCTTTTGTCTAGCGAGCATAAGCAGCAGGACCCTCCACCTCCACCCCTGGGGAACTGGTTAGTGTGGGAGCACCTCCTTGCTTGGTGAGCTGCATTCTTCCTCAGCTTCTTCAGCTTGGATACTGGTTTGGGGATGGGCAGAAGCCTACCTGTCCTGAACATGTTAGGAATGAGACCTCTCACCCCTGCTGTGCTGTGTCTTTCCTTCTCATTTTCTTGGTGCCTTCCCTGAGGGAACTGAAAAGTACATTTGGGTGTGGTGTGGCAATAAAGATGATAAAGAAGTGATTTAAAAGTAATTTTGGAATCAGTGCTGAGAATCTTTGCTCCTAGCCTTGCAGGTGTGGAAGTGGAGTGCTTGGATTCCCCAAGATCATGCTCTGTCCTCAGTCTACCAGTACCGCTGTGTGGGGTTTGAGCCCCTGGAGTTGGGAGATGCAAACTTGGGGAAGGAAGAGTTCTTGAAGGAGGTGAGGCAGTAAATTAAGTGTCCTGAGTCCAGCTACTCTTCTTGTTCCTTTTGTAAGACCCTTTGGAGGCATATTTGTGGGAAAGAAGCAGGACTTGATCTCTCTTGTCACCCAGAGTCTCCCATTTCCTTTCTCCTTGTCCTCAGGACGGGCCACAGAGATGCTCAGAGAGGTCCCAGCCACTGCTCTGCCTTCCTTCCAGCCCCAACCTCTGGAGAGCAGGTAGGTGGGCTTCTCCTTTACATGCAGGGCAGAAACGTGCAGATTTATAAATCCAAAGACACAGCTGGCATTCTGAAGCAAAACTGCCATCTAATTATCCTTCCATCCTATAGTCCCCAGTGGACCCAACAGGTGAATGGCTTGGCAAATGACAGCAAGAGCAGCTGGCTCAAAGACCAGGCCTGTCTGACAAGCCTCCTCATAGGTGTGCGCGTTCACGTAGATGTGATGGGGGTGCTGGGACAGAGACTCTTGGACCTCCTGGCACAGAATCCTCCATCACCTGCACTCCAACCCCAGGAGCCACGGCGATGATGGGGGCTGAGCTGGTACCCTGGTAGAGATGGGAGCTCGGCAACCTGAAGAGAAAGAAAATGGCCCCCATGGGTTCAGAGATGGACTCCTTTCCCAGGATGAGTGTTGTTGTGTCCATAAGGTCACTGGAGGTTCTGTTCAGCAAAGGGAACATCCTACTCGAACCAGAGATGAAGTGCTCTGGTCCGGAATCTGCTACCCAAGTTCACAGCCCAGCTCTGCCATGAGCTATGTGACCATGAACAAATCACTAACTTCTTTGTGCCTCAGTTCCTCCATTTAATGATGGGATAACACTATCTCTTAGAATTATTATTATGAATATGAATCCAGGAGGATGGTGGGAGGGGATGATCTAATCATGGGGAGGAGGGAATGGGAGAGTGGCTTTCTCACAGTGACTTGGAGGGACTCATGGGCATATTTGTTTCCAAGGAAAGATTTTAGGACTGCCAAGTCAGAGAGAATGAGTCTTGGACTCCAAGCATCCCTTTCCCCCTGCCTTCTGTTATGACCAACCATCTTCTGAGAAGGCTTGTCTAAGTTGGAGCTTGGGTGGGTTATTGTGTCCTAAGAGACATAGGGCCCTTCACACAGCAGGTGTCTGGGCAAAGAGATAGGGCTCCAGATGGTGACCCCACGTTGGTCAGCAGTTACCACCACACCTGAGCATGCAAAGACCAGGGGCAGGAGCCTAGTGGCCTCAAAGATCTCTCGCCTCCTGTGTATATTTTCCATAAGCAGGATAGGAGCAAGGGAGGGGAAGAAACTCTGATCGACACTGGTCCTTGAGCTGGATCAGGACCACAGCAGAGCAGGAGAGGAGACCAAAAGGGAGTGCCCAGGAGATGGGGGGACGGGAAGGTGCAGGAGCTGAGGGAAGGAAGGAAGCCAGCTGCAGTTGCCCAGAGGGGCTCCTCCAACTGCCAGACTCTGCAGCTGGTCCATCAGTTCTTCTTGAAACTTAGGGCCTAGGTGCCTGGATGACTCAGCTGGTTAAGTGACTGCCTTCAGGTCAGGTCATGATCCTGGAGGTCCGGGATGGAGTCCCACATAGGCTCCCTGCTCAGCAGGGAGTCTGCTTCTCCTGCTGACCTCTCTCCTCTCATGTTCTCTCTCTTTCATTGTCTCTCTCTCCCTCTCAAATAAATAAATAAAGTGTTTTGTTTTGTTTTTTAAAGAAAGAAATTTAGGGCCTCCCTGGGTCTTTCCTCACCTTGCCATACCTCTCTCAGGTGTTTCTGGGATTGTAATTCACCAAATGCCCTGGTGGGGGGGCTCTAGCTCTCCCAACTGAGCCAAAGGAGCCTTGTGGAGGGCCTTGTCTTGAGGGTGAAGCTCTTGTCTACCGCCATACGACCCTGAACCCGCCCCGATCGTCTGATCTCAGAAGCTAAGCAGGGTCGGGCCTGGTTAGTACTTGGGTGGGAGGGTGAAGCCCTTAAGGTGGACATACACAGTCCACTGGTCCCCCTTCTAGGCATAGGGTATCTCTTAGCGGTTGTTCCACACCCTGGTGGCTCCTTTCAGGAGGAGGAGCAGACATGGGGCAGGTGCCAGAGGAAGAGTCTTGACTCAGATGTGCCCTGCTCTGCTCGGGCCACCTTTTCCTTGTCCCTGCCTTTCTTTTCTCCACACCACACCAATCCTTGCTGGAAATAAGAGTTCATGGTTCCATTTTCACCCCAGCTCCCCTGCTTTGCTTCCAGCCCAGGGTACAGTGAAGAGGTCACTGGCAGGAAACTACAACGTCATTTGACCTTTAAGTGATATTCAAAGAAGTTAAGCCATTTGTCTAAAGAAGACCTAACTAGTAAGGTGGCAGAATCAGGAAGCAGATCGAATTTCTGTTTTCCGTGATATCGTCCAACAAGCGCCCAGGTCCTGAGAGCTTGACCTTACAACCTGCCCATTGGATTCCCAACTGGACCGAAGTGTCATTAACCTATCTGATCAGGCATTCCTGGGTTCTGCGTCTCACCAGTCTGTGGTCTAGGGAAAGCTTTTAACCTCTCTGTGGTTCAGTCTCCTCAACTTTATTTTCTTTTATAAGATTTGTATATTGAAGAGAGACAGAGATAGCGAGATAAAGCAGGAGCAGGGAAGAGAGTTCTGAAGAAGCAGGCTCCACACTGAGCAGGGAGTCTGACTCAGGGCTCCATCCCAGGACCTTGAGATCATGACCTGAGCCAAAGGCAGATGCTCAACCAACTGAGCCTCCCCGGTGTCCCTGTTTCCCCAACTTTAAAAATGTTTTTTTTGGGACGCCTGGGTGGCTCAGTTGGTTAAGCGGCTGCCTTCGGCTCAGGTCATGATCCCAGCGTCCTGGGATCGAGTCCCGCATCGGGCTCCTTGCTCGGCGGGGAGCCTGCTTCCTCCTCTCTCTCTGCCTGCCACTATGTCTGCCTGTGCTCACTCTTTCTAACAAATAAATAAATTAAAAAAAAATGTTTTTTTTTTAAACTTTAATATTCCTGCTTCATGCTATTTGTTGTGAGGTTACATAAATAATAAATGAAAAGCATCTCACGTAATGCTTGGCACACAGTTGTCATCAGTCAATGTGCTAAGCGTTTAACAGGCACAAGGTCCCTTCAAGTATGTTGGTGGCTAGCACCTAGGCAGCTGGGAGGCTGCACTGCACTTGGCAGACTCCAGGGCACAGTGTCCACAATGAGTCCCTTGTGGGTAACACCTCCTGAGACACATGGAATACAGTGCGGAGGATCTGGGGAGAAAATAATCCGAAAAAATGACAGCAACTGCCTGTCCCAGGAAGAGTGATGCTGAGAGCTTGGCTGCTCTGGGAGGTAAGTCCTCTTATTACCCCTATTTGACTGATGAGAAAACTGGGGCACAGAGAAGGTAAACAACTGGCCCAAGGCTGCACAGCCAGAAAGCTAGTGACAAAGCCATGACAGGCAGTCTGACTCTCACTTGTGCTCTTGATTATTCTGCCTTTCTGCCTCTTGGGAACACAATAACCTGAGGAAACCACTAAAACAGATCAGAGACATATCCCAGGGAATGCCTACCTTATCATAAGAAAATCTGAGCACTGGGGCAGTGTTTGGGGGTGTTGAGATCTAAGTGCCACTGCTCCACCACTTGCCACCTCTGTTCTGTGGTGCATACATCTGGTGTTTTCTCAGTCGTGAGGGAATATTCTAAGCCCCTCAGAAGTAAATCCCCGAGCACCTCGCTCTCACCCCCCTTCGGATCACATAGCCATCCCCCACGGATCCTCTGCGGAATTCTGGGCCTGGTGTTCCCTGAGCCCCATTTAGCTCAACTGCAGATGGGGCCTGTATGACCTCCTTCATAAGCTGTGAGGATTAAATAGACTCGTGAAAGTGAGGTTCGAAGTTTAGGTTAAAAAAAAAATCATTTTTCTAGAAGGAAAAAGAAGGGAAGAGAAGTGGGAGAATCAGGGGAATTGATGGAAAAATGAAGGTGTCTGGACCCAGGAACAGCCTTACACCCTACTAGCCTTAGTGACTGCTCTGGGCACCACGCTTTGGAGGAAGAATTGCATATTTCTTTATCAAGGTATAGTGTAGGCTTTCCAGGCCATACTTGTCTATTGTTACTTCCCAAACCTGCATTGTAGGGAGAAAGCAGCCATAGGCAACAAACTGGGCATAGCTGTGTTCCCCAAAAAAACTGTATCACAAAAACAGGCAATGGGCTGGATTTGACCTATGGGCCATAGTTGGCTGCCCCCTGCTTTTGGTGGTTCTGCTCTGGTCCTCCTCCAGCTGCACCTTTGCCGTGAGATGAGACTCCAGGGCTAAGGGCATAGCCACCTGGAACTCACATCTCTCCTCTTCTAAACCATATCTCAGGATTCCTGTCCAAACAGCCTGGTACCCACTGTCAGGGCTGAAAGGCCTTTGCGTTGGTCCCGTCATCCTGAGTGTGGACCCCAAGGCTGGTGTGCCCATGCTTGTCCCAAAGGATCTTGTGTGTGTGTGTGTGTGAGAGAGAGAGAGAGACAGAGAGAGAGAGAAGCCCCAGCTCTGCGAGAAGCTGAAGGGGGGCTGAGTGCCAAACACAGGCTCAAACAGAATTCCCAGGAGTCTGAGAATGCTAAATTCAAACGTGATCTTCACCGTTGTTGTGAAATCCTGCTGGTAACACAGAAGTACAAATCATATTTTAACAGTTAGCTCTTTGAAATATTTAAACATATGACATGCAGACCTCTACTTGTACCCTTGCCCTGGGCCCCACAAATAGTAGGAACAGGACAGCCTTACACCACAGGGTCAAGATTGCACAAATGAGGCCACACTTGCTGGAGCAAAATGTTTTGTGTGTGTACCCACATGCCTCAGGGAACAAGTCAGCAGCTGCAGGAGAACAAAGCCAAGTCCAAAGTCTGAGAGGAAGTCAAGGGAAGGCCTGGAGGGGGAGATTTGGAAGGCCTCATATAGCCTCCAGGAATCCCACACAAGAATTCCTGGAGAGGAAGCACTCAGTAAAGTCACCTTGCCTGCTCTGATGTAAGTTAAGCTTGGAAACAAACAAACAAATATTTCAAAGCCCAAGTTATTAGTAACCTGAGGCCTGAACTGGGTAACTAAAACATAGATGCTCAGACCTGGAAGGCAGATGCCCAGGCGCCTAGTCTACAAGATTCCAAACTGCTCTGGGCCCTACTCCAGGACAGCATGGCCAGTCCTCTCCAGGTGTCTGTCTGCAGGGAGCCCCAGCTCTTTGCTCCTCCACTCTGACCATCTTGGCCTGGCTGGTGGGTCATCAACAGCTCCTACCTGCCCAAGAGGCCATAGGATACCCACCACTCATAGGATACCACGACGACCGGGTCAGCCAAAGCACCTGCCTCTAGGACAATAGGTAGGCTTGGGCAGAGCATAGCAACAAAGACGGTGGGAACTCCTGAATATGTGGGCTTGTAAGGGCCTATTTAGCCAAAATGGCTCCATTTCGGTTGAATAGCCATTTTGTTGTTTATGCAGCAAACTTAAATGGACTCTGCCCCCCCTCAGGGGACTTACTTAAAAACGAGTCCTAGAAGCCAGTCCCAGGTAACAAAGCCCAAATACAGGGGTGGGTCAGGCCAGGTGGAGGTATCCCATCAGTGGGGCACGCATACTGTCTCCCTAGCTACCAAGGTGTGTGGACCCCGCCCTTTGGGCGCCAATTCTGACCAAGGTGGTAGGGTAGTTCAAATGCCTACTATGGGGTAAATTGTAACTCAATTGGTCACTTATGTGTGACTTAGCCTGACTGTGCAGTTTTCTCTGTGTCATTGGCCACCTGTGAGTGGCCAGGCCCAACCACATGGCCTTTGCCCTTAAAAGCCAGTCTGTAAGGCAGAGAGGGGTCACCTCTTTGTAAGAGATAGCCCTGGCCGGTCAGTTTGATTCTTGATGCTTGGCACGAAATAAAGCTTTGTTCGACCTTTGCTTTGTATCAGTCTCGCTCCTTTGATTATGGACCCAACAAGCTAAAGTCCGATCAGCTGTTGGTGGGGGGAATGAGCGTTACTAATGATTGAGGTTGGATTTCTCATCAGTCCAGCAAGTTAAGGGCATAGGATCAGATTTATTCTGATTTAGAAAATTAGAACTGATGCTTTTTGTCATGAAGGATTGTGGTGGACTCCATGCTTACCCTACTACACGTGTGAATAAAAGCCCTTAACTCAGACTGCACTCAATAAATGGTAGTCAAAATTATTACAGTAATTATTTTAAAGGTCTATGGGAAACCCACCCAAACCAGAGTAATCAATAAGAAAACAATGCAGAGGGTTGCAAAGGAACGTAAGACTGGATCAGCCCATATATGTGAAGATGGTCTCCCCCAGGCTGCCGTGTCCCGCTCTGCCCAGCTCTCTGCCCACCTCCCAGCCTGGCCAGCGTTGTGTTACCTTCAAGGTCATGACAACGGTTTGCATTCCAGGTTCAAGTTATGGACTCTGTCCCAAGTACAGTCTTCTGCTTGATTGTTGCATTGCCTATCCCGACTCAAAGCCTGAACTGGAGACATTCCTTCCCAGACTTCTCCTCTTTCCCAATCACATAGGCAGTCGTTGGTTCTAAACTCAAAGTTCCACTGGAGAGGAGGAAGAGAACATGGCTGGGTGGGGGGGGGCAGTTGGAGTCTAGAAAAGGCATAAGACTTTTAATCACTCAGTATCCAACAAGTACAGCAAACGTTATGGGAAGTCCACACTTGGCAATGAGCTGCTAAGAGCTTATAAGGGTTGCATCTGATCTGCGTCAAGGAACTTGATTCTACTTAGAGAGGCAAACGTGAAAATACAACTAAATACTGTAGGGAATGAAGTATATGCTTAAATAGAGTATCAACCTTAAAATGTGTACAAGAAAATCAACTCAGAATATATGAATGGATGGAGTGCCTGGGTAGCTCAGTTGGTTAAGCATCTGACTCTTGATTTAGGCTCAGATCATGAAATCAGGGTTGTGAGATCAAGCCCCTCATCGGGCTTCATACTGAACATGGAGCCTGTCTCCGTCTCCCTCTGCTCCTCTCTCCCTCCCCCTCAACCCCCTTGCCAGCTTGTGTACATGCTTCTCTCTCTCTCAAAAAAAAATATATATATACACACACATATATATATTTAATATATATATAACATACATTGTTATATATGTTAATCTAATAATATATATTTATACATAAATATATATTCATATGGAATATTTCATATATATATATAAATGGAGTATTTATGCCAGGTACTTTATAAATATAAATATGATTTGGTTCCAGCTCTCTAATAACTTATGTCCTTAGGGGAAGAGACAAATACATAAACAAATTGTTCCCTTTTTCCCCAAAATAGAAATTTGAAAAAAAAATTATAATTCTAGCAAATGTGCATTGCAAAATACTCTAAAGAATATGAAAGTATGTAAGGGAGAAAATGAAAGTAACCATTCATTCTCTTAAAAAAAAAAAAAGCCCACTGTTAATGGTTTAGTATATATCATAACTTTCTTCTTTCTGTCTCTGTCCACACATATTCAACAATTTAAGATAAAGCAGCCTTACATGTCATCGGTCTAGATATATCAAGTTAATGCCCTTTTAATGGCTACAATCTCCCACTGATTTTAGTTGTTTCTAAATTCTACAACAACAGGCAGTACTGCAATGAATTTGTAAAAAAGAACATGCACTTATTATTTCTATACTACTCTTCAAAATGTGGTTCGGTTTGTATTCCCTCCACCAGTGTATAAAGCATGCCTAATACCCCCATTCTAACAAATAATGGGTATTCTCTGTCCTTTATATTTTTTATATTAAATAATGATGCCTTCTTATTTTAACTTATATTAAAATTAAAGATTGAGCAAGTTATTTTAACTTATATTAAAACTAAAGGTTAACTTATATTAAAACTAAAGTTTGAGCAATTAAAGTGTGTATTTTGGCCAATACTATTGCTACTCTCAGTGGCCTGCCTATTCCTATCAGATTGTCCATCTTTTTTGTATTACTTTTTAGGAGTTCTCTCTGTCGTACATGTATTGATCTTTCTCTCTCATGTTTCTTTCAATTTTTCCCATGTTTTT
The DNA here is from genome assembly GCA_003697995.1 of Taxidea taxus jeffersonii. Taxonomy (NCBI): domain Eukaryota; kingdom Metazoa; phylum Chordata; class Mammalia; order Carnivora; family Mustelidae; genus Taxidea; species Taxidea taxus. Next base: position 106,588 of record RCUC01119791.1, on the reverse strand, counting down.
TTCTTCATATTTTGTTTATATTGTGTTTGTGCAGTTACAAAAATATTTTTATCAAGTCCAAACTGTCAATCTTCATGTATGACTTCTGATGGAACCTGGGAAGAACAGGGGCAGGAGCAATGCAAGATGCAGGAGGAAAGGGGCGCCTGGGTGGTTTAAATGGTTAAGCATCTGCCTTGGGCTCAGGTCATGATTCCAGGGTCCTGGGATGGAGCCAGCATCGGGCTCTCTGCTCAGCAGGGAGCCTGCTTCCCTCTCTCTCTCTCTGCCTGTCTCTCTGCCTACTTGTGATCTGTGTCTGTCAAATAAATAAATAAAAATCTTAAAAAAAGAAAAAAGACACAGGAGGAAGGAGCAGAGGACCGAATCCGAGCCGCAGACCAGTACCAATGGGAGGAGACTGGTGAATGGAATGAGGGGGCGCTCTGGCAGGGATCAGACTCCATTCCTCTGGAAAGTGAGCTTTGACAAGAGAAATAAGTCAGTCGAAGGAAGACAAATCCCATATGATCCACACTTACATGTGGAATTTAAGAAACAAAAGAGCAAAGGGGAGAAGAAATAGAGAGGCAAACCAAGAAACAGACTTAACTATAGAGAAAACACTGTGGTTACCAGAGGGGGGGTGGGTGAGGGGCTGGGTGAAACAGGTGTTGGGGACTAAGGAATGTACTTGTCTGTCTACAAGACAGAGCACCAGGTGTTGTATGGAAATGCTGAATCAATATATTGTTTCCCTGAAATTAATCATACACTATATGTTAACTAACTGAAATTTTAATTAAATCTTCAAAAAAAAAAAAGAAAGAAAGAAACCTTTGAGTTAGGATTGGAAAGAGGGTCTGGGCTTTGCCAGGGTGCAGAAGAAAAGTTACAAACATACTCAGCACTCAGCCATCTGTGAAGTCTTGGGGGCGGGAATGGTCTCCCTGGGCAGACACAGGGAGCAAGAGTGGCCAATGGGCCTTTAGGGGCATCACAGCAACTGAGAAATGTCAGATGGCCAGAAGTGTGAGGACATCCATTTTTGGTTAATAAGGTCAGATTTAAATGCCAGTTCTGGGTCACCTTGATTTACAGGGGCCTCAGAAGGCAAGACCTAGCTCTGAAACCCCAGGGAAAACTTGGATCCCTAAAAGTGGGGAAAATTTTACTTATTAACCCAAGATTTGGTCAGAAACCATATGCTTTAGTGATTTGCTTGAGGAGGAAATTCAGAAACCTGTTCTGCCAAAGGAGCAAATAAAAATGGAAGATGGCGGTTTATTAGTCAGCAAGGCAACAGAGGCACTTCCACTGTCCAGACAGAAACCTGGCTGGAGGGACCCCCCACCCTCACCCCCCAGCAGGCGAATCAACCCCTGCCAGGACTGGGAGACAGCCTCCCTGACCAGAGGCCAGGGGAAGCATTGCCCTCTGGTGGTGGCTGGCAGGCGCTCAGCACCTGGTAGGCTCCTGGGAGGGTACTGTCTCCCCCAGCCTCTCAGTCTTTTCTTGGGACAGGGATTGTCTCCGAAAAGTTGGAAGGATGAGTAGGGAGAGAGGAATGAATCTATTACCTGGCTTACTGCAGAAATACGCATGGACCCAAAAGAAGGAGGACGTAGGGGAAGAACACCAGGAAAAGTTGAAGGGAAAAATCCAGGAAATAGGGGGAGGAACACTGTTCTAAATATGGCAAGATGGGTTTTCCTTGCTTGACCCAACACATATACATTCCTAACGCTTGGCACCCCCCCGTCTTGCTTCCTGGGACCTGGTTCAGGCCTAAATTTGGTATAACAGAAAGGGGAATTTGTTTATGTGCCTCTAGGCAGAGAAAGGGATGGGCTTTTTCAGCATATATCAGCCTTGGAAACACATGGGAAGCATGCTGAGAAAGGCTGGTCTACAAGACAGAGTGTACTGGGAGGGAAGAGAGGAGAGAGCAACTTCTGAAAGATGTATTTGTTCCTTGGTGAGAAGAATGTGCTTGCGAGGCACCCAGATAGCCCAAGTGAAAAGACCCCTCCCAAATAGAACTATAGAGGAACCAACCAAAGGAGATGCCCACCTTGTCTGAGAACCCCTTCTGCATAAGAAGTCACTCTCTCACCTGAACTAAAGACCTCTTGTATGTCTTTCTGGACACTATGTGTGGGAATGGGCTATAGAGTAAAGTAGTTGAATAATGCACAGTAACCTTTCTCCTTTCCCGAGGATTTCAAGGTCAAGGCTGCTTCTTGCATCCACCATTTTGTCAGGATGTGTGCTGCAGACAAAGAGGATCTCAGTAAGTCATTGTTAAATAAACAAATGTATGAATAAATGAATAGGTGCTTCATCTGTGCACTTCCAGCCAGCTGGCCCCTGGACCCAATAGGGTCATCACTGGTGGTAGTTCATTGTTGATGAATGGATGAATGAATGAGTGACCTCTTGAGAGCCCAGATTTGGTGGTTGCCAGATTGGCGGTAAGCTGAAAGATGTTGCATAAAGTCTTTTCTGGGTTGAACCACCTGTGAGAACTTCGCTCAGATACAGGATGTGGGCTGAGAGTTTCTCATGTTCCTACTTTCAAGCATGGGGGTTGGGCACTGAAAGTGCTGCTGCTTTGCCAGTGGGGCCAGTGCAGGGGCTGCCAGATGGGCAGAACTGAGAGCAGGGTGAGGAAGGGGGAAAGGGTGGATGTAAGCACCAGCCAGAGATGAGAAGGAAACCACTGTCAGGGGCTCATGCTATGGAAAAAGGGGCCAGGACCCTGGAAGGACCCTGAGATTGTTGCTCATCACCTACCCAAGCATCTGCCCCAACACCTCACAAACAGAGGCTAGAGAAGGTCTTTACAGAGTGGGGATGATAGGGTTACCTTTCCTGTGGAATCGTTTGTGGAGATCAAATGTGATCACATGTGGGCAGCATAGTGTCTTGGCTCAGAATGTACACTCAATAAATATCCATTGTTATTTTCCAATACATTCTGGAGGTTCACTTCAATTTTCCATCACATTTGTAAAGAAGGGAGGTGGAAAGTTATGAGAAGCCCACACCTGTTGAATCAGGGTAAAGGTCCCAGGATGTTACCACCCATCGCCTAACCTTGAGGCCGTGGCTGCAGGAAACATGGACTGTATGGCACACCGATGGTTCCTGGAGTCATGGGTTGGGTTCTCTGTAAATAGATGTGGAGCCAGAAGTTGGGCACAGATCATTCACCCGGAATTGTCACCTGGGAAAGGCTGGGGAGGAGGCAGGATGCAGCCCAGACAAAGCTTTGGCCCACCTGGCCAGGAGCTCCAGAACAAGTGCTGCCCATCATAGTGGTCCTGCTTCAGACTAAAATGCCTGAGGCTTATACGTCCATCTCATTCAGTCCTCTAGTAAGTGCATGACCTTTGGAAAAATGATATCTGCCTCAGAGCGGACCCTGAGGAAACCAGCAGCCAAGGCACCCCTGTGGCTGGGCAGCAAGTCCCTGGAACAAGTCCTTCTGGAGAAAAGAGGCCTTCTGTGACCCTTATCCCCTCATCACCTGACACACAGAAGCAGATGTCTTCTACTCTAATTATTTTTTGATGGATCCTATTTGCTTAAGTGTTGCTGGTCACAACACAATTTCACAGACATGGTCTCATTTTGTTGCAAGCTGGTAAGAGGGGCCTTGGGGAGAAATCTGAGGCAGATGTCAAAGTGGGGAGAATTAGAAAGCTCATCCCACTGGCTTGAAATGGAGTGGGTCTCGGTCTTTCTAAACGGTCTGATGTGCTGGGCTTGAAAGACCTTTCCCAGCTAGTCTAAAAGAAGGTAGGGGAAAGTGTTGGAGGGGAGTCAGTATGGTGAATGTTAGAACACAGGAATTGAGAGCGAGGGGGTGCTCAGAGGAGCTAAGCTGGGAAAAGGTGATATGGTTTGAGCATAAAGGTCAGTCTAAGAGCACAAAACACCTGGGCCCTACTCCTAGCTCCCTCAACAGCTTTGTCTTTAGGCAAATTATTTCCCCACTCTGAGTTTCACTTCCTTTCCAACATGCCCATGGACTCACACTTAACTTAGTATCCTAGAAACTAGTACGGAGGCCGAAATGTTCATTTAATGCACACTTAAGAAGTTTTTGTGGTCATATGGAAGTTCCTCAAAGGGTTCAAAATAGAACCACCCTACAACCCAGCAATTGTTCTACTTGGTATTTACCCAAAAGACACAAAAATACAGATTCTGAGGGATACATGCACCCTGATGTTTATATTTATAGCAGGATTATCAACAATAGCCAAACGATGGAAAGAGCCCAAGTGTGCATCGACTGATAAATGGATAAAGAAGATGTGGTGTATATATACGATGGAATATTAGTCATCAGAAAGAATGAAATCTTGCCATTTGCAATGACAGGGTCAGAGCTAGAGAGTATTATGCTATGGGAAATAGGTCATTCAGAGAAAGACAAATACCATATGATTTCATGTATATGTGGAATTTAAGAAACAAACCAGATGAACATAAGGGAAGGGGAAAAAAAAGAGAGTGAGGGAAGCAAACTATAAGAGACTCTTAACTGCAGAGAAAAAACTGAGGATTGATGGAGGGAGGTGGGTGGGGAATGGGCTAAACGGGTGATGGGGATTAAGGAGTGCACTTGTGATGAGCATTGGTTGTGATATGGAAGTGAGGAATCCTTAAATCCTACTCCTGAAACCAACATTAGCATATAATGTTAACTAACTAGAATTTACGTAAAAACTTGAAGAAACAAAACATGAGATATTCTGTCTCTTACACAGACCGAGCACATACTTGCTTTTGGGGGTTGCTGCAGAGGAAGGACCTGGGGACCCCATTCTGGTACTCTGGGTCTCTCTGTTTTTCATAACTTTTTAATTCACTTGAGCTCCATCCATCTCCCAAAGAGCTGTTGCCACCTTCATCTCTGTCTTCAGCATCATTATTAATCATCTCATCTGATGGCAAAAATGGCAAAATGAAATTTAAAAATGCAGAATTCGTTTAAAAAATGAAGTGTTTGTGGCCACTTCCAATTACGACTGAGTAATCCTCATGCTGTCAACTAGAAATCTAGATTAAATCTATGAAACCATGTTTTCAGATGTTAGGCAATACCTAGCGCCCGACTGTGAATTCCGAGCGAATTCACAGGTGGAGAGTGTTGGTTGGGCAGCTAGGAAATTCAGTTGGGATCTCAGAAGGTGCAATGCTTAGTAAAGGACACATTGGCCCTTAAAGAAAGCTCTAGCTCTTCCCCAACAAACTTAAACGCGAGCTGCAAAATGCTCGAGTCAATCTGTAAGTGAATGAACCATCTGCCACACACACCGAACAATCGACAACATAACAGTGTTCGGCATCCAATGTTGATTATTTAGATATGCCCCAAAACCCCCAGGAAATGTGACTCAGAACCAAGGGGAAAAAAATCTGTCTAGAAACAGGCCCAGAAGTGACAGAGATTACCACACAAGGACCATGCAGCTGCTATTATAACTATGTGCAGGGATGTAAAGGGAAATATGAGTACGATGAAGACAGAAACCCAATAAAAAAGGAAGGTCAGAAGCTGAAAAAGGAAATATTCAAAGTGAAAAACTCGCTGGATGGGCATAGAAGTAGATGAGATGCTGAAGAAAAAAATAGCAGTAGAACTTCAAAGCAGAATGACGGAAACTAAACAAAATGCCAAAAAAAAAAAAAAGAAAAGAAAAGAAAAAGGGAGCTAGATCACACAGGTACCCTGTAGGTCACTTTCAGGATTTTGGCTTCTCCTCTGGGTAACTCGGACACCACTGGACAGTTGTGATGATGGAAGTGATACCATCTGATTTGCCTTTGAATGGAATCTCTCTGCTGCTGTGTGGTGAACAGACTGACAGCTAGACTCAGGCCATGGTCTACTGAGTGAATGCTAGTAATATTCTGAATGAGAAATGATGGCAGTTTAATCCAGTTTAGTATCAGTGCAATGAGAAATGGTTGAAATCTGGGATATGTTTTGTAGGGTTTGTTGTTGTTGCTTTTTTTTAAGTAAGATGTATACCACTTGTGGAGCTTGAACTCATGACCCCAAGATCAAGTGTCCCATGCTCTACCAACTGAGCCAGCCAGGCACCCCCTGGGGATATATTTTGATGGTAGAGCAGACAGAATTTTTTCATGCACAGAATTTATTTCATTTTATTTTATTTTTCATTTTTTTGTATTATGTTCAGTTAGCCACTGTGTAGTACACCATTAGTTTTTGATGTGGTGTTCAATGATTCATTGGTTGCATATAATATGCAGTGTTCATCACAATATGTGCCCTTTTTAATAACCATCACCAGGCTACCCCATCATGCACTGGATATAGAAAGAAGAGTGACATCAACTTGTATACACTGAGCCACTAACCATTTCTTAAGAGCAAGAACCATGTATCATTTAGGACTGCATTTAGGTATGTATAACATAAATCCCAAAGACATAAACAAATGGAGTCTTTTTCATTTTACATGACTTGTTAGACCAATGTTGGCCCACTACTCAAGGTTACCATCAATATCTCAGGCTCTTGCTATCTTTCTATGAAACCATATTTTGACAGATTGTATCTTTGCCCTTGTTCTTGTGCCTCATGGTTCCAAGGTGGCTGCTGTGCTTCCAGGCATAGTATCAGTATTCCAGGAAAGAAGAAATGACAAAGGGACAAAAGGGACCCTGCCAGCAGAGTTGGTCCCTTTTTAACCCAAGAAAGCAAAAGCTTCCCTGGAAGCCACATTCAGCAAACTTCCCCTTTTATTTCATTGGGTCATGGGGCCAAACTTTGGAGAATGAGATTCTATGCGTGGTCTAGGCCTATTGCAATTCATTCTTTATGGCCAGAGTGGGAGGTCTTCTTTCCCTAGAGTCAAAAGATTTCTGCTGATAGCTAAACACATGAGGTTCTGTTAGCAGAGTGAAAGGGGCACACTTCAAGATGAATGTTAGATTAGTGATTGACAATTTCTATCATTGATGGATTGCTTTTTGCCATTTTGTTACAAAGCAACTTCCCCCCCCCCTTGCTGTGTTTGGCAAGCGTGTATGATAAACATGCATGGCTACCATTTTGGCATGATGACATAGTGACTTTGAAAGACTTCACTAATAAGCTGCTTGAAAGAAAGATGAGAGAGACTTATAGGGGGAAAGGGTGGGTGTGGTTGGTCTCAGATTGTTAAAAAAACAAGCTTGTGAGAGGAGCAATGCACTGGAGATCGGGAGATCTGTGAAGTCTATAGAAGAGGGAAGGCTGGTTTGGCTGTCAGTTTCTTCATCTCATTCATTGTTGGTTCTCTTGAGAAACACGGGAAGTGCAGAGTGCAGAACCAGTATAGTGGGGGGGGGGGGCATGCATGTTCTGTTAAAGCTGGCGGCAGAGTCTCTTTTAGAAAACTTCTGCTGTTGTCGTCAGCAATGCTCTTACCTAGCACTCAATTCTGAAAAGTTAGGTCCCAGGATCTGGTTTAGAGAGCAGCACATGAAAGAAAAGAAAGCAAAGTTGCTTTGCCAGATGGAGAAGAGTTTTGAGTTTTGGCTGGCCACAGAAGAGGAGGGTAGAAGGATCCTGGGAATCGAAAAGGGAAGGGAAAATGAAATGGATGGGAGAGAAAGTTCCATGACTCTCAGCCAGCAGGCATTATACCCTGTCCCCATTTTATAGGGAAGGAGTCCTGTAGAGCCCGGGTTTCCACACAGAAATTCAAAAGCCTGAAAAACAAAACAAAAAAACAAACCCAGAATCAAACAAAAGCCTATTTCTGTCTCTACCTGCAGCCCCGCCCCAGTCAGCCTGAAGGAGCTCGGGTCTGAGCTGGAGGCAGTTGGCTGATCATTCACAAACTCTCAGGTGTCTCCATCTATGGAAAGCTTTGTGGTGAAGGCCCACCTCAGTCGTGAACTCCGGGGTCAGGTGCTCTGACAGGAAGCTCTATGACAACCTTGGGGAACAGGCAGTTTCCTCTGGTTAGTGCTGTGGGTGACGGTTTCACCTTCTTCCCCAGAGCAAGCTGGTAAACAACCTTGGTCCCACCATCTACCCCCAGGTTTCCAGGCCTCTGTCACTAGGGCAACTGGTACTTTCAAATTTCCGGATAAACCAAGGACTGGTATCTGAGCCTCCATACAATAAGTACCAATCTGAATTTGGTTTCCTTTGCTTTTTTTTCCCCTTATACATCACAAAAAGAAAAAAAATGATAAAGTAAACCAAAGCAGCTTTAATTTCATAGCCCTATTCACCCTGGGAACCTGATGCTCATGGTCTCCCACATATTCACACCTTGGTTGCTGCTCAGACCTCCCACCTCTCTTGTGGTCCAGTGGGTGCCAAGTACGACGACGTTCACTTCCTCTCGGCAGCAACCTTGTTAGTGAGCCCCGTTACACACCCCACCAAAGTACGCGGCATAACTTTACTGAGATACTCCATTTGTTCAAAACATTTTCACAACTCAAGTCTCCCCTGGGCTTTGCAAGAAGCCCACAGGTTATGTTGGGTGTGAAAACTCTCAGAGCTGAGATGGTGCCTCCTTGGAGCCAAGTTCAGGTCTTGCCCGGGACAGGAGCAGCATGCCCAGGACACAGGGCAAAGGACGTCTGCAGGGAGAGGCGAGCTGAGAAGAGGAGAAGGTGAAGTGGGCTTGGCCTTTCTCAGCTCTCAGTTGGGTTTGGTAAGGACACCTGTCGACGCTGAGGCTGACCCTGACTCTTGAGTTGGCGTCTAATTTCAAGAGGGCAAGCTCCCAAGGGCCCCGAGTTTGAGTGGCTGTATTCAGAAGAGTCTGGTTCCCAAACATGCGTGAACTTGGTGTCTATAGTTAAACAGACCCGTGGGCACCTACGTGTCTATCAGTCCGTACACACGTCTATGTGCCTCATCTCTTTAACTATGACCAAGACGTAAGATGGAATGATATTTTCTGCAGGAGCAAAAGGGAAGAGAGCGTCTGAGACCCAGGTAGGGATTCACAGTTGTGAGGGTGATGCCAGTCCTGCCCCTAGCCCCGGGACCCAACCAGCTTTCTCTCTTCCCTCCAAGTCCCGCCCATTGTGACTTTTCCCCTCTCTCCCCCCTTTCTTCACATGCTTGTCTTTCAAAGCCTTTCATCATTTCCTTAGCTTCTCCCACAGAGACCACAGTCAGGGTTTTTCAGCACAGCTCCTTCCTGGGCTGGGCAGGAGCAGGGGAGGGCAATTGTGGGGGCACGGAGGGAGGTCATAACTTCCTGGGCTTTGTTATTAGAGTGAACGTGGACGGCTGGGTGTTGATGTCGTTAATAAGTTAAGGAAACGATATTTACTGATTTCCATGTCCTAGGGTTGTACTAAGTGCCCGCTGCTCTCTGTTGGCTTTGCTTATTAAGTGAATAAAAGAAAAAAAATAGAAAATAGTTATTCATTAGATCGAAGACAGACTTGGATAAAGCCATTTCAGGTTCTGATCCCGACAGCCACTAACTAATTGTGTGGTGACAAGATTTCCCACCCCCCCACACACACACCCCTCCACCCCACACCTTGCTCCTGCCAGGAAGGCCAGGGATGGGCAGACTCTCATTTTCTCAAGGCAGGGATTTTCCTATTGCCATGACTGTGCCCACAGAGGGCCCAGCACATGACAGGGACAGACTGGAGCAAAGGAATGCCTGAGATACAGTCCCTCCCAACATTCTACAGTGCTAGGCTTCTTTTGTCAATAAACGACCAGAATATGGTGGTTAATGAGATAAGTTGAGATGCAGGGGGACAAAGAGGGTATGGAATTCAAGCAGGCAGTAGAAATATTTCACTGCAATTCAGACAAGGAGAAGAGTTTGGATTCAAATTAGTCCATTAAAATTCATGTGGAAAACTTCTTGGTAAAAGTGTTATAAAAGGTTACCATTCAAGAAATCAAAACAGTGATAGGAGATGCACTATATTCTGAGACAGGCATAGGATTGAGAAGACTTTATGACTCTAAGAAGGGTTCAGTTTATTAGGGTAGGGCTCTTCTACAAGGATCTTGGAATTATTGTGCAAGCCTTGTTTCCCCACCCAGAGTCTCAAACCAAACCCTGACTCTGAAATGTCAGTTACTGTCTGTGACACTGAGGTGGTTTTTAAGTCGGTCAGATGAGAAAAATATGTAGCTCTGGGAAATTGTACAAAGAAGCAGGGAGACAATAAAGAAATGAATACAGGATCAGTACTTTCATAAACTGTGTTCATTCAGGTAAAGTAATCTGTCTTTGTGATGCCACTTTGGTTATGCTCTGTCTGCTTACCACATTTAGCAGGCTGATATGTTTGATTTCCAAGACTTGTCCACCTGCTTGGAAAGATTGTGTTTATTGGGTCAGAAGTTTGGAAGCATTGGAGAAATCGGGTATTTCTCATTTCTAATTGTAGGTGGAAATGTCTAATGATCTTTGATGAATTACAAGCCCTCCCACATCTTTGAGTCCCCTTCTTTCCTTCTACAGTGGTGGATGGTGGGCTTTACAGAGCTATATGTCTGCTTTATCTCTGGAGGTATCATGTATATCTCGGGACTTCCAGCAGCTGTGACACCTTATGATGAGCCTCTGTCCCATGTAGGAAATAATAATGACAAAAAAAAAAAAAACCCCACTGCACACACACACAAACCCTCCTCAAATAGTATGGGGGAATCCATTGGAGTGGAATACAGGGCACTTTGGGAGCAGTGAGCAGACTGGCCTGACTATAATCACACAGGATATCTGATTAAGAGCATTGTAGAAGACTTTGAGTACTGGACTTTCACAGAAGATTCCACAGCAACTGCTGATATACTCATCAGCAGAGCCCCCACCCCTCCTCTGCCCCCAAGAACCTAGACATAAGGTTCTCATCTGAGTGTGAAAGAAAGGTGCACTCTCTCTGCTTTGTGACTTTGGGCAAGTTTCTTAACATCTCTGAGCCTGTTTCATCTATAAAGCAGGGATAGTAAATAAATAAATAAATAAATAAGGCAGGGATAGTAATACCTAGCTCAAAGGATTATTAGTAAAGCTGATTTGAAGTAATGTTTATAAAATGCTTAGCATAGTACCTGCACATAGGAAGAGTTCAATCCACGAGAGTTGTCTGTTCCTGTTGAATGAATGGCCAGGGAGAACTGGGAAATTCCTAAGTGTAATCAAGTGGTTAACATTATAGTTCAGTTCAACAAATATGTGTTGTGTATGTTAATGTTGTAGTCATACCGCTGGAAATTTATTCATATTTGTTCAACAAATACTATTAAGCAGTTGCTTATAAGAAAATTGGTTCTGCCTAATGGTTGCTCAGAGACCTGAATAGTGCCAGAAAGATATTTTCAAATTCTATTCATTATTTTTCTTCTGAATGTATTCTGCATTTAGAAAGTTTTTTTTTTTTAAGCAAGTAGATATTGCGAAGTGAAAGAAGCCAATCTGAAAAGTCTACATACTGTATGATTCCAATTCTATGAAACTTTGGAAAAGGCAAAACTATGGAGACAGTAAAAGGATCAGTGGCAGCCAGGGATTTCAAGGAAGACAAGGAGGAATGAGTAGGTAGAGCATGGGGGATTTTTAGGCAATGAAAACTTTCCACCTGGTACTGTAATGATGAATGCATGTTACTATACATTTGCCAAATCCACAGAATGTATGGGACTAACAGTGAACTCCAAAGTAAACTATGGACTTCACTTAACAATGGTGTATTGATACTGGCTTAGCAATTGTGAAAAAAGCACACAAAGGCAAGATGTTAACAATAGGGAAAACTGTGTGAGGGTGAAGATGAGGCAATATACAGGAATTCTCTGCCCAGTACTTTCCTTTCGACTTTCATATACCTGAAATTTAAAAATGTGTCTATTTTTTAAGTTAATAGAAATTTCTGATTTCATTTTATCTCCCAATCCGACCTCCTGGAGGTTAGACTTTATTTCTCGGGCTGGAATGTATGTTTCTCCTTCATGTCCCTAAGATTGCTGTGTGTTTCTCTTAATCCCAGTACCTCTGCATTAAAATATCTTTCCCATAGGAATGGAAACTCTGTAAAGACAGGGACCATGCTTTATTCATCTTCATGAGATCATGTCAGTTTTCTGTTCAGACCTCCTAATGGCTCCCCATTCCAAGTGCTTTACATGTATTGACTCCTTGAATCTTTAAAACGACCCTAGGAAGTAGGTGTGATTCTTATTCCCACCACATGGAAGAAAACTTAATCACAGAGAGGTTAAGAAACATGTCCAGTTTAACAAAGCTAGTCACTGGCAGAGCTGAGATACCACCCTAGGTAGTCTGACTCCAGAATTTGCAGGAAAGTACCAGAAAACTCCCCAATTTTTTTACACAGTAGGTCACACACATTTTGGGGTGGTATAATCACTTTAGGGTGCCTCAGTTATGTCTTCTAATTTTTAAAAATTTATCTATTTTAGAGAGAGAAAGAGGGTGGGGGTAGGTAGAGGGAGAGACAGAATCTGAAGCAGATTTCCCGCTGAGTAAGGAGACTGACAAGGGGCTCGATGATCCCATGACCCTGAGATCATGACCTGAGCAGAAATCAAGAGCTGGACACTTAGCCAACCGAACCACCCAGGCACCCGACTCAATTACATCTTTTTAAAAATGCAATAATAGAATGGAAGACAGAAAGGAGAAACACCTTGCATGGAGTAGGAGTGGTATTGTCCTGTGAACGTTTTGTAATTTTTGCATATTACATGCATGTGAATTTGTGTTGGATGCCATGTTAGATGCATTTAGAAAGCTCACTGCTGTAATCTGTGAGGAGAACTATTACTTTGGGTAACAAGAAGCCCAGAGCTGAAGCACCTGCAGGCTCCCGCCAGCCCCACTGGGCACCTGCCCCCTTACTCAGAGAGCATGTTGGCCTCATTCTGCGCAGGCACTGGCTTCATCTCAGCTGCTCCTGTCATGTCCAAACCCAGTGATGTCTAGAGGCAGAAAAACAGCATCCCTTATAGAGAAACCTGTCCCAGATGTCCCCAGCAGATCGCCCCTTGACCAGAATAGATGTCTCCTTACTGGTCAGAGCTGAGTTGCTTGCTCACTATAAATGAAGCTCGAGAAAGGAGACTGGGACTTCTTTGGTCAGATTCCGCCCACGTGATACAACTCTGGCCAAAGACTGCCAGCAAAGAGAAAAAGCAGAATGGGTGTTAAGCAACCTAAGTGTTCGCCCTGAGTAGAACCCAGAAAAACAAAAATATTTCAAGTAATTTTCTGTCTCTTTAGAGATGGAAGTTAAGGGCAGACTATCCTTTGATTCATCCATTCATTTGTTCCCTCAAGTGTTTACTGATTACCATGTGTGCACCTGGGACATGGAGTTAAGCAAAAGAGACACAATTGATGCCTCTTGGGGAAAACTCTAGAAAAGGAGAGAATAGTTGAATAATCTCAGAAATATATGTGTAACTACAAATTGTTACAAGTGCTTTTGCAGAAACAAAGGCAATGGTGTGAACCGAGGCTGTAACGGGATCTGATTTACTTGCGGGAGGGTCAAGGCTTGGTCAAGGTTATGCAAATAGAGAGCACAGGCTCTTGTCTGAAAGAGATTGAGAACTTTGGCTCTAGAAGCTCTTTGCTATAATATAAAAGGTCATCTTTGTTTCCATTATTCAGATGTCCTTTACAAATCCTGGCCACCCTGGCTTTTTTCCTGGTAGATGTATCGGTTATTGTCCAAGTCATTTATCACAGGAGATCAGAAGCCCAAACTCCAAGATGGTCTGAAGGCTAGAGGGCTGAGCTTCTGTTTACCTCAAGCTATGAAGAGGAATTGTACAGGACTATCAGTAATGTTATTCTGTATCAGCCCATCCTTTGGAGTGGTCTTTGATTTTGTTTTTGTTCTGGTGTCTTTGTGCCAAGGAGCAAGATCGATCACGTCCTGTGTATGGGTCTGCATTCTCCCCTGAAGGTAATAAACATTGTCATTGTTTATTCTAGAACAAATCATTCTAGTCATTCTAGAACAAATGAGTATGGAGGCAGGACTGGACTCCAGAGCATTTCCACTGCACTCAGGTCATCTGGCCTCTGGAGCATGGTGGGGGGAGTGTGGTGAGGGCATGCAGAGAAGTATCCAGGAGAGGACCCCGGTGTAGACCCCAAGAGCAGGGATACTTGGCTTTTAAGTTCCCTCTTTGGCAATATCCTTCTCATATCACTAAGCCTTCAGCAAAGTCTTAACAAAACTTCTTTCCTTATCTTAACAATCACTATATGGAACTGGAGGTAGAATTAATCTCCAGGTTGGGCAAAATGGCACAGGGGAGAACAGAGGCAAGTGGACATAACTGTGGAAGGAGAGGGCAGTAGTTTGGATCCCTATGACGATGACAAGCAGCTACCAGAGTTGGTCTGTAGAACATGTAAATACTTCTTAAGGGTTTCTCAGGACTCCCTGGAAACAGGATCCTGGTAAAAGACAGTAAGTACTTCTGCAATGAAAGGAGACAGAGTGGAGGCTATGGTGATTTGGGGCGGGAGGTTTGGACATACATATTACAATGTATTCTTTCTAGTGCTCGCAACCCCCACTGCAAGGTGATTTTATTATCTCAGAGAGTGAGGCTCAGGGGAATGCCAGCCTCAGGCTATGGGGCAAGTAAGCGACAGGTAGGGCTGAGTCCAATGTCAGTCCATTCTGCCATGCTACCTCCCTGAATAAAACTCCCTTGGGAACTTCCTTTCAAGACCTCCAAGAAAGGCTCATGTCATTTTCTTTCTCTCTTTCTCTTTCTTTCTTCCTTCCTTTCTTCCTTCCTTCCTTCCTTCCTTCCTTCCTTCCTTTCTTTCTTTCTTTCTTTCTTTCTTTCTTTCTCTCTCTCTTTCTTTCTTTTTTTAAGATCGTATTTATTTATTTGACAGACAGACATCACAAGTAGGCAGAGAGGTAGGCAGAGAGAGAGGGGGAAGCAGGCTCCCTGCTGAGCAGAGAGCTGGATGCGGGACTCAATCCCAGGACCCTGGGATCATGACCTTAGCCAAAGGTAGAGGCTTTAAACCCACTGAGCCACCCAGGCACCCCATGTCATTTTCTTTCTGCTCCACCACCAGACTCTGGGAGAATAACCTGTGGAATAATGTGGGAAATGGCAGCTACAGGAAGAGAAGAAGAAAAAAACTTTTAGCAGAAACTGAGGTGTCTTGTTCTATCCTCTAACTTCCCACTTTCTCATCTACAAAGTAGTCAGCATCCATATCCATTCTCATATCCTGCTTTCCCTTTCAAATAAAGTTCTCTTTTCCCTTTTGAAGCCAATCTTGTACCAAGGCCTTCTCCCCTCCTCTGGGACTTTGATCCACCTGCCACTCTCTTTACTTTACATCCCATCCCTGTTTGTTCCCATCCCTAGGCTTATAAACACCTTCTTATCTTTTCCATCTTAACCCAACATTTCAATTAACTTTCCTAGTGTTGGCTGTACTTCCTCATTCTCACCTGGCTTATACCTTCATTTATGTCACCCTAGGTCCTCATGAGTATTTTAAGAATCCTTTAAAATTATACTCACATAGGGGTGCCTGGGTGGCTCGGTCAGTTGAGTAGCCAACTCTTGGTTTCGGCTCAGGTCATGATCTTGAGGTCATGGGATCCTGCCCCCTATCGAGTTCTTTGCTCAGTATAGTCTGGTTCAGATTCTCTCTCCCTCTCCCTCCAGCTCAGACACACACACACACACACACACACAATCTCTCTCTCTCTCTCTCTCTCTCTCAAATAAATAAATAAAATCTTTTTTAAAATAAATAAAATTAAATTAAACTCATATGCATATAGAAAAACGCATAGACATGTACAATGCAAAGAATGATCACATAGTGAACACATCTGTGTATCTGCCACTAGGTAAAGCCTTAGGACATTCCCAGCACCCTGGAAACCCTATGGTGTTCTTCCAATCATTCCTTCCTCCTTCCTTCATAAATCTACCATCATCCTGGCTTCTCATACCATGAATTAGTTTTGTTTGTTTTTAACTTCATGTAGATGGAACCTTACATTATGTGCTCTTCTGTGTCTGGTCCTATGGCTCAACATCATGTGTGTGTGATGTAACCATGCTGCAGGCAGCAGGGGATTACTTACATTTTCACTGCTGTATAGTACTCCATTGTAAGACTATTCTACAGTCCCTCCATTTCACTGTTGAGGGACATTCGAGATTATTTCCAGTTTGAGGATATTTCAGATCTGATTTCCATGAACATCCATGCATGCCTTTTTAGTGTGAACATGCCTGTATTTTTTCCTCTGTTTTTAAAGGAATGAAGTAGTTTGGTTAGCACCCCCATAAAACAGGTTGGGAAAATTAAGGCACAATAATATTCAACCAACTGGACAAGTTGATCATGAACAATCACAATACTTACACAGAGAAGCATAGGATACCAGGGAAGCCAAGAGAAGACACTTAAGGAAGAGATGTGTCCTGCACGGGTGTAACACACAGAGAATAGGGAACAGAAACCGACCGTGTAATTAAGTACAAAATTGCATAGGCCCAGAATACAGACAACTTTTAGAAGCTCCTGGCAAAGACTAGACAGTTTAATACCAGGGCTGGATTCTCCACTCCTGCTCACCCACCCTGTCTGTGACAGAAGAGGTACCTGGAGGCCGTTCATGGGAGAGGGAAAGGAGCTGTAAGTCTGAGGGTCATTTCTATAGATCCCAGACATATTTCTGGCTGTGTCTTCTGCCCTTTGGCTTCCACACTGAAACTGAGACTAAAACCTCTGTGAATGGAGACCCCTCAGGTGGACTTTGCACACCTTCCACTCTTCCCACCCTACAGAGGCCGGTGGGAGGGAGAAGGGAGCCCACAGATGGCCCACAAGCCAGTGGGGCTTATCAGATGCAAATTTTCATGTCTGAGCACTAAAGCCTGAAGTCTCTGTGTGTTTGGAAGCCAATGAATATAAGAAGGGTGGAGGAGGCTGTATGGGGATTTGGGATTAGACCCCCAGTGCAGACAGCTGCAACTGACATCATCGTTATCATCCAACATCATCATGGTCACCACCACCAACATCGTCATCCCTTACATTCCTATCACAGAAGAGTCTACAAAGAACTTTCTGTTGCTCAGCTTTCACATCTTTGTGGGGCGGCAGGGCAGGAATTACTCCCACTTTGCTGATTTGCCAGAGAACACTCTGGAGGGAAGGCAAGGTCAGAACTCGAAGCTCCTCTCCTGTCCCTCCTTGGGAGCCCAAAGGGCAGCCTTTGGATCCCTGCTTCTTCCGGAAGTGAAACAGGGAAAAGAGGGAGGGACACGTGCCCTGTGGGTGCAAGGACACAGAAGGCAAAAGATCTGGAAATGGCCAGAGGCTAAAGCGGCTGCGCGGTGGGGAGAGATGAAAGGTGGGAGCGTGTGCTGACTGAGAATTCTGTGCCCTCTGAGGTAAGTCCGGAGCCACCTGGAAGAGGCACGGGTGCCCAGAGGGGTGCCCAGAGGGCACTGCCAGCCCGTCCGCGGAGGTAGGGCGCGACCGCGTCGCACCCGCGCGTTTGGGGACTGCGGGCTGAGGCAAGTCGAACTTCCCGGGGCGCCCCACGGAGGGTGGGAGCGCGGTGGCGCCGCCCCCTCCCGGACGCGCGTCGAGCGCCCTCTGTCACCCACGCCACCCCGCCGGGGGGCCGAGGGCAGAGCCGGCCCGCCCAGGTGCGCCAGGGGTTGGCCCGCAGTCCGGAAGGTGCGCCGCCTCGTCCCGGGCCTGTGCCCTCGGCCACCCCCCCGCGTGAAAGCGAAAGTGCCGGACCCGCGAAGGGCGAGCTTTGGGGGCGGGGCCGGCGCGGACCCGGGACCCGCGCCGGGCACTCGCCGGGCCATGGACGGGCTCGGCCGCCGCCTCCGAGCCAGCCTGAGACTGAAGCGCGGCCGCGGGGGTTAGTGCGGGGCCGGGGCGCGGGGGCGGCACGGACGTCGGAGGCCCGGCCACTAGGCTGGCGGGGCGGGGGGCGGGGGGCGGGGGAAGCTCGGCGTGGGGGGGCGGCTCCGCCGGCAGTCCGAGGGCCACTAGGAGCGCAGGCTCCGCGCGAGGCGAGCGGGAGGGGGGACGCAGGTGCAGGAGACCGGGCCAGGTGGCCGCGGGGTCGGAGGTCTGAAGAGCGGCCGGGCCCTTCGGGGCGAGGGGGAGGCGGCTGGCAAAGGAAGCCTTTGTGGGGCCCCGGGGCCACGTGTCCTTCCAGCCAGGAAGCTTGTGGTGCAACCGCAGTGTGCTCGAGGCGCCCTCTGGGAGCCCCCGCCTCAGTCCCGCCCCGCTCTGCCGCTGGGCTCTACAGGAACTCGGCTCCCCGAAGTGACCACCCCCACCTGCGGGCGGCGGCGGGGCTGGGGAGAGCGTGGCCCCCAGCAGACCCGGGACAGACCTGCTCTGCTGCTGCCTTAGAGTGTGCTAACCAGACAGGACACGCCTCCCGTGGCTCCTGACACCCGCCACCACCCCCCTCGACCCCACTCCCAGGTGAGGGGAAAATAATTACAGGGTTGTGGGGTTTCAGTTAGAAGTCACTGTTCGATCCCTTTCTTCTTAGCGGGGACACTGGGCTTTGCAAGAACGCCATTAGGAGTTCGTTCATGTTTTTCATTCATTCGACAAACATTTATTTCGACTTGCTAGTAGCCAGTCTTGTGGCTGGGCAGCAGTAACCCTTAGATACTTGGCCCAGAGGTCCCACAGACTGAGGAGAAAGTAGCCAACTAGAGAGTAAATTGGGGCCATTCCTAGCTGTCTAACATTGGCAGTCAAAAAGTTGAGTGAGACCCCTTCCTACTCCAGGCCCGGGAAACGGGGAGATCTGGGAATGAGATCAGTGCCCCTTCTACCATCAATCCTGTATCCCCCACCGCCCCATCCCCACAGGCCTTGCTGTTCACCCTAAACACAGGCTTCCAGTATCTGGTCCTTTCAAGGCAAAGAGGTCAAAGACCAGAGTGGGGGCAGGGTCCAGATCTGCAATGATTAGATCCACTCTGGCACCCCTGGTGTCCTCTTTTCTCTGGAAACTTACTGGCCTGGTCTTTCCTGGGCTCCCTCAACTCTCAGAAATCCATGTGAATGGAAGAGTTCTGCATTTTGCAGCCAAGAAGAGACATTCCAGTTGTTTTCACTCACCCCAGCCTCCAAACTGGGCTGATGATTGCACCTAAAGCAGCTACCTGGGCATGGGAGTAGCTGTAAGATGAGCAGCCTGTATTACCTGTTCTGAAGTTAGCTACCTGTCAGGCCAGGAGAGTGTGCCCTTTTCATCTTCCATACCATCCTCCACATTTCTAGGGAGTTCCCCATCTTCTTTTGCCCTTTTGTCCTCAGGGCAATTGTGTGATAAGAGGGTGTGTGTGTGTGTGTGTACATGCATGTGTAAGTCATCCTGGTGGGAAGACATGGCAGTGGCAGTGGTCCTGAGTTCGGAGCTGCTGAGCTAGAAAAGGAAGAGCCAGCTTTCCAAATCAAAGTTCCAGAAAGTTCCTTCACCTATATTCTAGCTGGTTCTGTAACTTTACTCGGGTGCTTGTGGGAGGAGTTTCCTGGTACAGGAACAAGTGTAACCAGACTCCTGACTTCCCTAGAAAGGGTGGCTCCCTCCTCAACTGAAAAACTCAGGATAGTAATTTCATTCCAGGGCCCTGGGGATTAAATGAGATGGCCTATATTTTCCACTTTTCTCTTGTGTTGATAAACCTCTTTGAAAGGAAGAAGAAAGCAATCCTTTTCTGGATTTCTTGGGTTGCAGCCCAAAAGTCTAATAACTTCTTTTGTTTGATTTTGTGAGTTTTGCTGTTCTCCAGGTTCTCCTGATAATGCAGGAGGAAATGGGCTGAAAATGTAACCCAAAGGGCTTAGGGAAAAGAATAATTTCCTGAGGTTCTGGAACAATCAGTGAAAAGATTTGGTTCTCCAAGACTTTTGCAAATAGGAGGCATCCCACATTGGTGGGATGTTTGGTGTGTACTGCATCCAGAAGGTGGGAGCATAGACACGGAACTCTCATAATTCCTGCGCCAAACAGACTCTGTTAATAGTCCCTAAAGAGCCCCTGAATTATCCTGTGCCTCAGTTTCCCCATCTGTATCAGGACAATACTTGTTCCTCAGACAGGTGGTGAGGATTGTGAGTAAGTCTGCACGTTTTGAGTAAGGCATGGCAACAATTCTGAGTGTTCTGGGTCATTGTCCTCACCATTACAGCTTTTGTGACATCCTTATTTACTGTGATTGGGGATCTCCTCAGGAGTCATGTCTGGATCCCCGAGTATTGGCTCTTACTAGTCCCACAAAAGCCTGGTCTGGAGCTCTTAAGAACAAGGCAGCCATCTCCCCATATTCCAGCAACCCACTTTCTGCCAGAAGGCTGCTAATTCTCTGCTGAAGCACAGACACATCCACCAAACGCTTTTGCCTCCTGGCTCTTAGCCCACGCATTTACTCATTCAGAAGTTCCTGTGAGACTCCCAGGTGACTTAGTGCCATTTTTTCCTTTTCCCCAGCCTCCAGACACAGCCTTGAGATACCACTAGAGCCCAAGGGGCCAGCTGCTCTGCTCTTAGCTTGGGCAGAACTACTCACCTGACCCAACAGGGAAAAAAGACTCAGCAGGACTGGGGGCGGGGCCGGGATCATCTCGTAGCTTTCCACTGTCATGGAGTGAGCCTCAGGCTGCTGATGCAACCAGTCCCCTACTGTGGGCCCCGGGGGGGGGGGGGGGGGGGGGGTGTCCTGAATCAGTGCTTCCTATCTGGGAGGAGGGATTCTTTGCTGGAGCCCTGGAGCGGGTCCCGTGAGAAAAGTCAGTCTTAGGATATATTGCAAGGGGACACCTGGGGGACTCAGAGGGTTAAGCTTTGCCTTGGGCTCAGGGCATGATCCCAGGGTCCTGAGATGGAGTCCTTCAGCGGGGAGCCTGCTTCTCCTTCTCTGTCTGCCCTCCCCCTGCTTGTGCTCTCTGTCAAATAAAAAAAATCTCAAAAAAAAAAAAAAAAAAGGATATATCATAGGGGGTAAGAGACACACCATTGTAGATCATCTGATATACCAGGAACTCACCGGCTCAGAGATGGATTTGCTTTCATTTTTACGTCCAGGAGAGGAGGGTTTTAAGGTTTGTATCTATTTCCAGAACTCTCTTGCTAGAAAAAATTTTCCATGTAGAGAATTAATGAGCTGAGTCTATTTATCTTAATCAGGGGAGGCAATGGCATGCTGGCTATGGGGAAGGTTTGGTACCGTGTGCTTGCTTGCGGTCCTGAAGTTCTGGAAGCTTCCACGTGCAGCAGGGGGACCTTGCAGGGTTTTTTGGCCATAGTGAATCAAGTTGAGATGTCAAAGGTCAGGAATCAAAGTTGCGGGAATACAAAAATCCCTGTCCTGGGGCTGGTGAGGTTCTGGTGCCCAGTCTGCCGTTGCTGCGCATTCCTCACCATCCTGAGGTTATCCATAAACCCATGGCACAGTCCGCAGCACAGGATTCAAAGCCCTTAGCCCAGAAACAGCTGGGCCTTTAGAGGTGTTTGCTCATGACCTTTTTTCTTGCCACACCCCGGGGCTCTTGGGAGGAGCTGAGGTCAGAGCGGCAGTGCCAGGATGCTGCCTCTGTCAACGCGGGCGTTCGGCTGCCTTCCTGGGTCCCGTCACATCCTTCTTGCTCAATCATTGGGTGCTCAGCATGGAAGCCGCTCTCCCCTCTCTGGAAGGAAGCGCCTGGCGTGGCTTCATGGAGTTGTGGCTGGAGACTGAAGCGGCAGCCACTCCTTAGGCTTTCTGTAGCCAGCCTGTGTCCGAGGAAGGGGAGATGCTCCATGCCCCCCTCGGGCTGGAGAAGATGGAAGGACAAGTGGTAGGCGGGATGCTCAGGCTCTTCCGCAACCGGCTGCCTCGACTCCGAGCAGGTCTGGACTGGACTGCCCACTTCCTGTTTTCTAGGGTGACCCTCTCCTATGGGGCTGTTTCCTCCTTGAAATGCTTCTTCCTTCTCTTCCACATAGTCTCTATAGCCTGACCTCCACCTGGCCCCCCGTGTGCATAGGCCAGGATGCTTCCCCTATTAGATTGCAGAGCTGGTCATGCCAGCCATGGGGGCCAGTGTGGCCATAGACACATGACCCTGGGACCTGCTCTGATTCAGGTCCATGTCCACCCAGGCTTTCCTGCTTTGGGTCCTGCCCTGGGCGCCTTTGAATGGGCCCAGTCTCTGCCTCCAGAGTGGCTCCTCAGTATATTTCCCTGGCTTCCAAATCAGTGGTTTCTGTCCTCCTCTTAGCTCCCTGTGCTTTCAGAAATCTCCTGGGGCAGGCATGAAAACCGTCCAGGTGGCTCTCCCCGTGCTCCGGGCGCTAAGTCACTGGACAGGCTCCGGGGATCTCAGCGTAGGCATGGCAGCCTTGAGGGGCGACACTGCCGGGAGCCACGCAGACCCCTTGGGGTACAGGCCACTGAGATACCAAGTGGGCCTTGGTGTCTTGGTTTCAGGATCTCTCCAGGATAATCCGAGGGACCCTGTAAAGGAGCCGGAAAGGCCCCAGGAGCACTGTCTGCCCACCTTCGCTGGAGGGCAACACTTCTTTGAATACCTCCTCGTGGTTTCCCTCAAAAAAAAGTGTCCGGGGCCTGACTATGAGCCCACCATCACCTACCAGTTTCCCAAGGTAAGGATGAAAGGAGGGGGGCAGGGTGAGACTGGATTTGGGTGTTTGAGAGGCGGTGGGGGGAGGGATGCCCTCTTCCCCACTCCGCGCTGCCAGGGCTTGAGTCTGGAGCCGCGCTTGTGCTCAGTGCTCCTGTTTCCTTCAGGCCCAGCCCGGTTTCCTGTTATCACCCACAGAATCTAGGTCTGGCTTCTTTGTGAGGAACTGACCTGGGCTCCCTGGCAGAGAAACAAGGCTGGTTCTTCTGCCCCTTTTGGGGGCCTCCTCATTCTTCCAAATTCTGTCCTCAGTCACCCTCTGTGTAGAGAGGCCTGCCTTCTACCAGACCTCCTGGCCAGCATCCCCTCTCTGGGGTGGGTGGGAAGGAGAGGGTGGGGCCGGCTCGCCACTGGTGGGCAGGCTCAGTCTGCGGTTGCAGCCCAAACGCCAGGCTCCTTCTAGTCTGCTCTGGGGGTAGGGTCAAGGGTGGGGATGGGGCGTCCTTCTTGTGCACCTCAATGGTTCGACAGCTGAATGGGTCACTACTCTGCTCTGCTGTGGTAGCTCTCCCATGTGGCCCTCCCAGGAGGCCAGGCAGCCTCTGGGCCTTTCTGTGTTCAGTGAAGCCCCTCCTGCCTATGTGGGTCCTTAGGGTCCTGATGTCTAACTTGGTTTCATATAGATTTGGCCTAGGAGGGGCTGTTTCAGCCTTGGGGTGCATCCAGACCCAGAATGAAGTTTCTGTGGGGAGGGATGGTTAGAGGCACACTCTGAGCCACCATGCCAGCAGGAAGGCTTATTCTCAAACTGCCCTGCAAAAGAAGCAACCGTGAGGCCCTCTCCGCTGGCCGGCCGGGACCTCCACAATTCCCTAGTCTCTTCCTCTTCCTTCTAGAGGGAGAACCTGCTTCGGGGACAACAGGAGGAGGAGGAGCGGCTGCTCGGGGCCATCCCCTTGTTCTGCTTCCCAGATGGCAATGAGTGGGCCTCACTCACGGAGTATCCCAGGTAACTGCTTGGGCCTAGGACCGAGGAATCTGGGACAGGGGGAGAAGAGACAGGTGCAAGCTCCCTGGGCCCTGTGGCTCCCTCATTCGCTGTATACACCAGTTTCTCACCAGCTTCCCTCCTGAAGGGGAGGGACTGGAGTCCACTCCCTTAAAAACATCTTCCCTGGAGTCCCCCAAAGCCAATGATCTGGGCCAACCAGGTTGACCCATCAGTCACCTATGTCCAGAGAAGGGCAAGAATATCTCACCTGTCCTGGGAATGATGGTTGCCATGTGTTGACTGCTTCTGGCCAAAGCTGGACTTTACGGAAGGCCTTTGGCTTCTGAGAATGCAGTGTGGCAAAGTCAGCATCAGCCCTGGGATTTGGCTGCCTGAGTTTGGATTTTGCCTCAACGACTTTTGAGTCAAATGACTTTGGATAAGAACAACCTTTCTCAGCCTCGGCGCCTTTGTCCTTAAAGTGGGGATAGCAACTGAATCCACCTCAACGGGTTGTTTTGGGAATGAAATGAAGGGGCATGTTTAGAGCTGGCTATCGACAAGCACTTAATAAATTACTGATGTGATTATTACTCTCATGATTAATCAGCAGCTTCTGCTGCCCTCCTGACCCCCCTCAGCATCTGTCTGAGACCAACCGCCTTCCTCTCTTAGGACCCAGTGAGTAAATGCAAACCACATGTCTTCTTTTCCTCAGGGAGACCTTTTCCTTCGTCCTGACCAACGTGGATGGGAGCAGGAAGATTGGCTACTGCAGGCGCCTCTTGGTCTGTGCCGCTCAGAACTGCCCCCTCTGCTCTGAGGCCCATTCCACTCCACAGCTGGGCTTGCTCAAGCTTCAGCTGCAAAAGCCATGGCTCCTTGGCAGTGGTGGTTGCAGGGAGAGCCCGGCCCAGACCCTGCTGCCATGTTATCACCCTCTGTACCCCTGCAGAACGGGGATGCAGGCCCCTCCTTGCCCACCCAGGGGACCTTTGCTAGCCCAGCTATGGTCTCTGTTGTCCCCAGGCTTCCAACAGCTCGCCCTGTGGGAGGTTCCCACCAGATCCTCCCTCCAGCCTCTGTACCCCGGCCTAGCTGCCTTAGCCCCTGGAGCCTCCTGGAACAGAGACCAGAATTCAATGATTCTTGGGTCTCCAGAGGCTTCTCCAAGTCACTTGCACAGTGCTGTCACCTCTAGCCTGTCCCTTATTTCCACAGCACGCTTGCTCCCTCTCTCTGCAGACCCCAGATGGTGCTGGCGCTGATGGCGGCAGTGTTTGGCCCCTTCCAAGCCATCTGCTTTTGACTTTGGGGGCTACTCTGGCCTCCCTGCTGCCCGCGCCATTTATAGAACCTCTGCCCAGCCAGGCTTTTCTCCCTCTGACCCTCACCTCCCCCTATGGGTCCCCCACCCCCTACCTCTGGCCTTGTGTCCCATCAGCCCCAGTAGGGAGAAGCCCTGGGGAAGGCCATGGCCCTGAGGGAGCCTCTCTGTCCCTCCCCAGCCCACCGGCCGTGGCCCTCGCCTCCCCAAGGTGTACTGCATCATCAGCTGCATTGGCTGCTTCGGCCTGTTCTCCAAGGTACAGGTGCAGCGGGACTCCCCGGGGCCTGCTGGGCCTGTTCAGCTCCTGGGTCTGCCTGGCTGCCTGACCTGTCTGTGCTCCCTGGGCCCCAAGCGGAGCTCTACCCTCAGCACTGGCAGGCAAACCAAGGCAGAGAGGAGCTTGGGCTCCACTTGATTTTGGAGAAAAGTGGGCACTGAACCCAAGGGACTGTCTCCCCTGCCCTGCAGAGAGCCCAGGCCCCCCACTTGAGGCAGGGAAGAAAGCAGCTGGAGCGGGACAGCAGGGAGAGCCCCAGGTTAGGAGGCAGGAGTTTCCCATTCCTCATCTGGCAAAGGTGTGTGACATCCCTCACTTCCCTGACTCATGGTCTGGTGTGAGGCTCGAATGAAGTGACAGGAGAAAGGCGGAACACTGAGCAAATATGAAGACAATTACTATACGGAGTCATAACATGCTGTTCCGAGACTCCCTCTGACTCCTCCAAGGGCTTCTCCTGCTGGAGTAACTGGAGTGCCCCGACACCTGAGCAGGTCCTCAGAAGGGACAGGGCGTGTCTTGGTGGCCACAAAAGAGCTTCAGTATGCTCTGTCCCCAGTAGGCCCTTGGGAGGATGAGGGTGGGACACTGTCAGCCTTTGCTTGCTGGAGAGTTCCTCCTCGCAGGATTCTGAGGGATGGAGTCAGCCCAGGCTTCAAGGCTCCCACTGCATCCAGCTTGACTGGACATGGTGCCATCGTGAATGATGGCTTACTCTGGGAGGACTCCTGGGTGGAAGGCAGCTTACATCAGGCGCTAGGAGGAATGGGAACTGGTGAAGAGGGTATGAGGAAAGGCAGCAGGTCTCATGCAGCAGATCAACAGCAGCCTGGGTTCTGCCAGGGAGGAGAGGGGAGCAGTTGGTGGAGGGGCCCGGAAGGTCCTCAAGGATTGGCTGGACCAGGGCAGGGGTGGGGTTGGTGGGGTAGTGGAGGGGGTAAGGCCTCTGCCGCCACCTCCCAGTGGCTCCCTTTGAGCCTTGCCTCCCACGGTCCTGTGCCTTGCAGATCCTGGATGAGGTGGAAAAGAGGGACCAGATCTCCATGGCGGTGATTTACCCCTTCATGCAGGGCCTCCGAGAGGCGGCCTTCCCTGCTCCTGGGAAGACTGTCACCCTCAAGAGCTTCATCCCTGACTCGGGCACAGAGGTGGGATACTGAGTGTGTGAGCCCCTCCCTGGCTGGAGAGGGCAGGCTCTGGGGGGTGCCGCTCTCTCAGTCCTGCCATCCACACAGTTAGCACAGACAGACTGAGCCAGGCGGGGACAGGGGCCCGACGGAACTTGTTGACAGAGCTGAAAATCAAACCCATGGTTTCTGATCCTCCCAAGCACCTCCTTACTGTTCAAGCCACAAAGACTTGTATTTATAGCAAAACATGTAAGCTGAGTTTTCTGGTGCTAGAATGGATGCTGCCTATAGCCCCCAAACTGCCACTTGTCCCGGTTCCCCCATTATCTTCCCATGTGTGTCCAGTATCTCTATCTGATGGCCTCCAACTGTCTTTTTATTATCCATCCCCATCCCTGTGTCCCCACCCATGCCTCACGGCGATGCTACTGTTGCAGTCAGTAAGCCCATCGAGGCCACAAGTAGGACATTGTTGTAAGCATCCCAGGCCTGACCCTGGGGACTGTGGGAGATTGGTGTGTCCCTCTGAATTTTGGCTCCCCCACATAAAAATAAGGGGTGAGGCTTTTCCCTTTCTCCAAAAGTAAGCATAGAATGCTTGCCATGCTCCAAGCTGTACTATTTTCTGGATGGAAAGTGGTGAGTACAATGAATGTGATTCCTGACCTCCTGGAGCTTAAAGTCTAGTTGGGGGGACAGATGTTAAATAAGTGAACATACAGATGAAGCATAGAATTTATAAAGGTGTGACAGCGATGAAAGGGAAGAAACGGGATACTGCCTGGGTACATGATGGGAAACACACATCAAATTAGGGGGCCTCTGAGACAGAGGGAGGGGGAGACAAGAAGAGTGACCCTGGGGGGCCTGGGAAGGCCCTCAAGCAGAAAGTGTGTGCCCTGGAGGGGGGCTCGCAGCCTGTGGGCCAGACTGGGGATGGGTCAGCATGGCCCTGAGCTCGAGGGAAAGGAGGGGAGGGGCAGTATCCGATATAGGCAGGATGGGAGAAAGGAGCGGAGGCTGGTGGAGGCCCAGCACTCAGGACCTTGCGATTTTTCAGCACGGTGATGCTTCCTCTCTCCAATTCCCCTGCAGTTCATCTCTCTGACTCGGCCCCTGGACTCCCACCTAGAACACGTGGATTTTAGTTCTCTCCTGAATTGTCTCAGTTTTGAGCAGATCCTTCAGATTTTTGCATCTGCGGTGTTGGAGAGAAGAATCATCTTTCTGGCAGAAGGTCTCAGGTGGGTCCAGCTGCCGAGCAGCTCTCCTGGGCTGCCTGGCGCCCCCTGGGTTCAGGGGACAGGGCTCTCTGAGGGAATCAGGCTATAGGACTTGTGGGCTCCCCCTCCTGTCTCCAGGTCTGATTTTGTACTAAGCCTTGTAGAGAAACACCTGTTGCAATTCCCCTGCTTCTGCCTCCAAACTTGATTGCTTCCTGCGCCTGAAGAAAGTTCCACATTTATCTCTGAGCAGGGCCTGAAGTGTTCCTGGGACACCTGAGGCGGAGACCAGTCAGAGTAGGTGCAGATGTGATGGCTTAGGGAGGGAGGGAGGGCAGAGGACAGGGTGAGAAGGCTTATATTGGTATGGGGGTCAAGCCCGTCATCCTTAAGGGCAAACACACCTCATCCATCCATTATTCACTCATTCAACAAGCATTTATTGTGTGTCAACTGTCTGCCAGATGCCAAACATCAGGGAGATGCAGACAAACTAGACCTGGTCTTTGACCTTAGGGTATATAGTATTCTATAGTGGTTGAAAGCAGAGGTGTTGAAATCAGCAGAACAGGGTTCCAATCCAACATATTCTTCCACCTTAGCTATGTGCCTCCCCTTAGGTCAGTTTCTTCACTTCTTTTTTTTTTTTTTAAGATTTTTTTTGAAAGGTTTTATTTATTTATTTGTCAGAGAGCGCAGTAGTGAGCACAGGCAGACAGAGTGGCAGGCAGAGGCAGAGGGAGAAGCAGGCTCCCTGCTGAGCAAAGAGCCCGATGTGGGACTCGATCCCAGGACGCTGGGATCATGACCTGAGCCGAAGGCAGCTGCTCAACCAACTGAGCCACCCAGGCGTCCCAGTTTCTTCACTTCTTGAAGTCATGATCTCATCTGTAAAATCAAGATCACGATTGTACCTTCCTCATAAGGCTGTGTTGAAGGTTAAATGAAATAGGGCACACATCAGGTAGGCACACACATACTGGTAAGAGCTAGCTGGGATTGTTGGGAGGAGGGTTCTTTATTTTTACTTATTTCATGTATTTTTAATATTTAATTACTTTCTATTAAGTATAGTTGACATCCAGTGTTATATTAATTTCAGGTGTATAGCATATTGATTAAACAATTCTATACATTGGGGCACCTGGGTGGCTCAGTGGGTTGGGCCTCTCCCTTTGGCTCAGGTCATGGTCCCAGGGTCCTGGGATCAAGCCCCGCATCGGGCTCTCTGCTCAGCAGAGAGCCTGCTTCCTCCCTTCTCTCCACCTACCTCTCTGCCTACTTGTGATCTCTCTATCAAATAAATAAATAAATAAATAAAATCTTTTTAAAAAAGCAATTCTATACATTATGCAACACTTACCAAGATAAGTGTAGTCAGCACCTGTCACCACACAGTATTATTACAATATTGGGTTTTTTTTAAAAGATTTTATTTATTTATTTGACAGAGAGGGAGATCACAAGTAGGCAGAGAGGCAGGCAGAGGGAGAGGGGGAAGCAGATTCCCTGCTGAGCAGAGAGCCCGATGTGGGGCTCAATCCCAAGACCCTGAGATCATGACCTGAGCTGAAGGCAGAGGCTTAACCCACTGAGCCACCCAGGTGCCCCAATATTATTACAACATTGTTGACTGTATTTCCCATGCTGTACTTTTCATCTCCACGACTTTGTTTCATAACTAGAAGCCTGTACCTCTTAATGCCCATCACGTATTTACCCATCCTTCTTCACACCTCCTTTCTGGCAACCACCAGTTTTTACCCTGTATGTATGGGTCGGTTTCTCCTTTTGTTTGTCTTGTTTTGTTTTTAAGATTCCACATAGAAGTGAAATCACATGGGATTTGTCTTTCTCTGTCTGACTTGCTTCACTTAGCGTAATATCCTGGAGGTCCATCCATGTTGGTATGAATGGCAAGATCTCATTATTTCACATAATGTATAATAGTCACT
This sequence comes from Taxidea taxus jeffersonii, assembly GCA_003697995.1. Taxonomy (NCBI): domain Eukaryota; kingdom Metazoa; phylum Chordata; class Mammalia; order Carnivora; family Mustelidae; genus Taxidea; species Taxidea taxus. The sequence goes on along the minus strand of RCUC01119791.1, from coordinate 77,024 downwards.
GTACTGCTCTTCTTTATCCATTCATCAGTTGGTGGCACTTAGGTTGTTTTTGTATTTTGGCTATTGGGAATAGTGCTGCCATGAACATAGGGGTACATATAGCCTTTCCAAGTAGTGTTTTTGTTTTCTTCAGGTGAACATCCAGCAGAATTACTGGGTTGTATGGTATTTCAATTTTTAATTTTTTTGAGGAATCTCCATACTGTTTGCCACAGTGGCTGCACCAGTTTGCATTCCCGCCAATAGTGCACGAGGGTTCCTTTCCTCCACGTCCCCACCAACACTTGTCATGTCTTGTCTTTTTGAGACTAGCCATTCTGACTGGAGTGAAGCGATATCTCATTGTAGCTTTAATTTGCATTTCCCTGACAATCGGTGATGTGGGTCATCTTTTCGTGTTAGGCTATCTGCATGTCTTCCTTAGAAAAATGTCTACTTAGGTCCTCTGCCCATTTTTTTTTCTGGAATTTAGGATTACTACATGAACACTTTTTTTAAATTAAATTTTATTTTTTCAGTGTTCCAAGATACATTGTTAATGCACCACACCCAGTGCTCCATGCAATACATGCCCTCCATAATACCCACCACCAGGTTCACCCATTCCCCCACCCTCTCCCCTCCAAAACCCTCAGTTTGTTTCTCAGAGTCCACAGTCTCTCCTGGGTCGTCTCCCCCTCCTATTTCCCCCACTCACTTCTCCTCTCCATCACCCCATGTCCTCCGTGTTATTCCTTATCCTCCACAAGTAAGTGAAACCATATGATAATTGACTCTCTCTGCTTGACTTATTTCACTCAGCCTAATCTCCTCCAGTCCCATCCATGTTGATACAAAAGTTGGGTATTCATCCTTCCTGGTGGAGGCATAATACTCCATAGTATATATGGACCACATCTTCTTTATCCATTCATCTGTTGAAAGGCATCTTGGCTCTTTCCACAGTTTGGCGACTGTGGCCATTGCTGTTATGAACATTGGGGTGCATAAGGCCCTTCTCTTCACTACATCTGTATCTTTGGGGTAAATACCCAATAGTGCAATTGCAGGGTCATAGGGTAGCTCTATTTTTGATATCTTAAGGAATCTCCACAATGTTTTCCAAAGTACTCTGCCCATTTCTTAATCACCTGATGGTGTTGATTCTTGGTGCTGAGTGGTAGGAGTTCATATATTGTGGATATGAACCCTTTATCAGATTAATCATCTACACATGTTCTCCCATTCAGTAGGTTGCCTTTTCATTTTATTGACCATTTCCTTTGCTGTGCAAAAACTAGCAGCTATCCTTAATATTAAGTTTTCAGTTGGCTATATCTCTGGGCATAGTCAAAGAAGGATACTGTCATGTCTTGGTCTCTGCCTCTTAGGGGCCTCAAGTGTAAGAAAACTTGGGGAGACATGTGATGGAATGGTGGAGAAAAATAGCATGAAAAGAGTAGGAGGCTGAACTTCTGTGGCTGTGTGGGGAAGGAGAAAGCCAATGAGATTGGGCTGACATCCCTGGTTCTGTCTTTTAGGGAAGAAGAAGAAAAGGATGTTAGGGACTCAAAAGTTAGTCCAGAGGGTCAGGTGGATATCATGGGTTTTGGAGGAAAGGAAGTCTGGGCAGGGAGTAAGGGCTGTGGGTTGAACCTTTTGCAAAATCAGTGATAACCAAAAAGGCACTAGTTGTGAGCCAAATCCTTAAGGGAAGTGGTGTAATCTTTTGCTCTGGAAACAGTGCTTCCACTTTCAACCCTGTAGAAAAATGAGAAGGTTCTGTTGTGGCTAGAGCTGGGGTTCCTGCCTTTCCCTTGAGAGGAGTGTTCAAGAAGTGAAGGTGATTCCAGGTGCCGGCTGATCTGGATCCAGGCCCAGGCTGGCAGGATTTGCCTCTCGGGTGCTCACTTTCTCCAGGGGGATCCTGCGACTCCCCAGTTCCTTCCCACACTGCCTTTGTCAGTGCCAAAGCCCAGGCAGGGAGGGGACTTCCAGGCAGCCTCAGCCTTGGCTGGACCCTCAGAAGCCCAATCTTTCTAACTCAAGAAGTACGAGCTCCATACCTAGAACTGAAACAGAGTTTTGGCATCCGTGTTTTTATTGGCTTTGGCTTGAGGCTTGTTTGGAGGAATGAAGAGCCATGAAGAGGCTGTGGAGAGGACAGAGAGCATGGCTGGGTGTGTGTGCTGGAGGGTGGGGTGAGGAGTCCGCCTGAACCCAGGCTGTAATCACACAGGGAATGCTTCACTGGAAGGGCGGAGGGCTCACCTCTCTGGGACTTTCCGGCTGGCAGTCGCTGGGCAAAGGTTCCTGGAATCTAGGAATTTCCCAGACTAGCTCAGGCACCGACCTGTTCACTTGAAATAACCTCGAGGGGCCAGAGGGAGCTGTGAGACATAAAGGCTGGGGATGAGGGTGGAGAGCCGCAAGGAGGAAATGGGGCTTGGCCTCTCTGCTCTGCCTCACTGTTTACATGTTTGCCTCCTTAACTACGCTGTGAGTTTGTCAAGCCGGGTCAGCGCCTTGGACTTCCTGGTATCCACATCCTTAGCGCAGTGGCGAGCCTATAGATGGGCTCATCCAGTGATCGGCCTGAATGAAGGCATTTCCTCTTTCCTCCTCTTTGGGGCCACTAGTTTTGTGCGGGGGTGAGAGAGAAGACTACCGGGGAAAAGAAAGATCAGAGAGAGAGAAGCCTTGTCTTTGATGAGAGGAGCCTCAGCCTCTCCTGGTTTCTGTCCCTCCCCTCCCACCTACCCAGCAACCTGCACAGCTCCCAGACTTGCTTCCACTACTGTCCGTGGGGAAGGGGCTGTGGGGGCTGCACAGGAGTGGAGGTGCGGGAAGGCCTCTGTGACTCGTGTTCTCTGTGCCTTGTCCCTAGCACCCTGTCTCAGTGCATCCATGCTGCTGCCGCGCTGCTCTACCCCTTCAGCTGGGCACACACCTACATCCCTGTTGTCCCCGAGAGACTCCTGGACACTGTCTGCTGCCCCACCCCCTTCATGGTCGGAGTCCAAATGCGCTTCCAGCAGCAGGTCATGGAGAGCCCCATGGAAGAGGTACCGTGCTGGAAGGAGCGGGTGTGACTCGGAGCCTGGCACGGCTGGAGTCGGACCTGGGCTCTGTAGCTAATGGCGGTGTTACTTGGAGCAAGTTGCTTCACCTCTTTAAGCCTGAGCTGCTTATCTGAGAAATGGGGACAATGGTGTTCAAGTGCTAGGGATTTGAGGGGAAATAACCTGTGGAAAGCTCATAGCCTGGAGCCTAACATAATTGATGCTCAGTAAGTGGCTACTTCCTCCTGCTGAACGATTTCCTTTTGGGTATAAGGGGCAGCTCATGCAGGGGTCATCCAGCTGTCCTAGGTCAGTTAGTGCCAAAGGGCAGGCTCTGGGCTGTCCCATCTCTCATCTGAATGGACAGGCACAGCTGGTCTATACAACACAGCCCACTAGAATTCATTCGCATTCCTTGCAAGTGAGCTAATGTAGCCCTCCTGCAAACTATGAGTCTTGAAAAATGCAGATTTCTGTAGCAAGAGTTATCTTTTTTTAATTTTAATTTTAATTTATTTTAGAAGGGGTGTGTGTGCACACAAGTGGTGGTGGGGCTGGGGATGTGCAGAGGGAGAGGGAGAGAATCTTAAGCGGAGTGCGTAGCCCGATGTGGGGCTTGATCTCACGAACCTGAGCATGACCTAAGCTGAAAACAAGAGTCAGATGCTTAACAGGCTGCACCACCCAGGTAACCCAGGTTATCTTTCTGATTACCTCAGAGTTCGGTTCCATTGTGTAATGGTTAGCACTCTGGACTATGATTACCTCAGAGTTCACTGAGCTAATGAGAATATAGGTCCAGATCCGGCTTGATTTTGTCATCTTATTTCTTAGCAATGCCCCAGACATACCAGAAGTGTCAGTTGTGAAAATGGGCATTGGTAGCATAAAGCTATCTCCAGTGTTGGAAAGACAACTCAAAACATGCGCTATGGTTTGAGTTGTCAGTAGCCATTTTCCGAAGATCACCTTACTATACTCTCAAGCTGCGAGGATTCCTTAGGTATGTCTCTGTTGACTAACCTGTGTGAAGGGCTGACCAAGAGAAGAGGTGGGGTCTCGTCTTAAGTTACTGAAGAGGCAGGAACCAGCCCTGGTGGGAGGACTCCTTCTACTTCCACAAGAAATAACGGAGGTCCAGAGAACTCAGTTGACTTATTCTAGGCCCCACAGGCAATAAGGGAACCTAGCACCCCAGGCAGAACCAAAGCCCTTCTTATACAAAGTGTTGCTGGGAAGTAAAGAAGCAGGCTGTTTCCCATCCTCACTTCCTTGGCCTTCCCAGCCCTCTTCAGAAGTGCTGAGTAGACGGGCCCTTTGAGGGAGTCTTTGCCATGTGACTAACTGGGTCAGAGTATCAGCTCCATATTTGGCAGTGACTTAAAATGTCCCAACCCTAGGAATTATGAAACTTGCTGACAATGCAGTTCTAGCTCCTCCCCCGACAGCCAGGCAGGAAGACACCCCAAGGCCAGCCAGATTGTAGCTCCTGCTTTCCAAGAGCCGTGGCCCATTTTAGTCCTCAGCAGCCGCTCTGTGAAATGGGCAGGGGATGTGAAACAGGGGAGGGCCAGAGCCCACTGTGGCTGTGGGGGGATTCTCTGCCCACCAAAGCTCTGGAAGGGATTACTCGACAGACAGTAATATGGCAAATACTAGGGGAACTTCACAAAAAAATTCTTCATGCACATTCTTAGCTCCCTGAAATGAACAGCCTTCCCTGATTAAAGAAAGGCATCCGGGCCTGTGTATTCAAGTGGTCTCAGGCCTGGACTAGTTCAGCTTTTCTCCCCTGATGATGAATGATTATACTGCCTGCACTCTCTTTTGGCACACTTTCCGGTTGCTGTTTTCCTTTATTTGGAAGAAGGGAGCATAGAGGAGCATTCACCGTACTGACAAGACCAGAGTCTAAAAGAAAAGACAGGCCCAGCAGGCATTTAAATGGCCAGCCCAGGCTTTGGGGGATTCTGGTAAACTGTGGAGCACAGACCTTCCATTCCATTCGAATGTGGTCCTTTAGAAACGTGGACCAACCAGCATTAGAGCCACTGACTTTTCAGAAGCATCCAAAGCAAACTTGATGTGAAATTTTTGAATTTAAATATTGGAAACCAACTCAATTATTTAAAAATACTCAGAGGCTCCAAGAAACAGATGAGCAGGTTGGAATCTAACCAGCAGGATGCCAATTTATAGTGTCAGGTCTAGACGGAGGGCCCCTTGGCAGTGATGAACTCAAATGTCAGCCCTGTGCTCGCTTTCCGCACAGTCTGCAGACACATGGTCTCCTCACTGCCTTTCCTTCCCTGTTCCTCTTGCCCTTGGCACATTTCCTTCTCTTCCTGTTTCCTGCGGGAAGGCCCAAAGATCCCAGAGTTTTTAAATAAAGTTGGACTCCCAGGCAATCGTACATCAAGTTGTTGCGAGCATTAAAAAAAAATCAAATGGTGTCCAGTGCTGGCCGAAATCTGACCAAGACGGCAGGGAGCTGAAGGCGTGGGGAGTACAGGGATGCGGTACCCAGAACAGCTCCATCTACGCTTGGAAACTGGTTCTACTATTGTAGGATTTTGGGCAACTTCTTTGCCTCTTCATCTGCAAAATGGGGATAGTGTTTCCCACCACAGGACCGTGGGGAGGATTGAACGAGAGAAAATGCGCAAAGCCTATCATGTGTGCTGTGTGCTAACCGTGCCATATATAGAAGCCATTCCTAGGGTCAGTGTTTCATTAAGGCAGTGACTGGTTGTGGTTTCCCCAATTGTGTTCCCTCTTACCACAGCACTCCTCCTCCCCGTTCCTACACCCTCCTACCTTTTCCCAGGAAGGCAACCAGGGTTTTCCAAGAATGGTGAGAAAGGAGGGTATCAGGCAGGAAGAGAGAATTGCTGATCTTGTTGCCACTTGGGCTGACAGGTGCAGCCACAGGCAAAAATGCAGATGCTAAGTGCTCCTGGGGTTTCTGATGGGAAGAGAGAAAGCCATTCGTTCTATGTTTATTTTAGGTCCTGTTGGTGAATCTTTGTGAAGGAACCTTCTTAATGTCGGTAAGTGTCCCTGCAGGCCCTCTCCCAACTCCATTGCTCTAGTCCCTCCTGTGCTCCACCTACTCGCACAAACTTGAAGTGCTTTTCCTGGGTGAGAACCCGTGCTAACAAGATCTCTCTGGATGAGTCCTTGGCAAAGACGGCTCCACTACCAGGCAATTGGTTTTGGGGCTTCTAGAGCAGGGATGTAAACCCTGTGCCACAGGGATGCAGGGGAGACTTGCTAATGTTTATAGTCAGATGGAAGGCCAAGAAGCAGCTTCTGTTGCTTCTCACCCACGTGGCCAACTTGGGGTGGAGTTGGGGGTGTAGATTCCATGCCCCACTCAGGCTTGTACAAACACTGCACCTCCTCCCAGTCTGCTTGACTTCTGAGCTCTTCTCTCCCAGGTTGGTGATGAAAAAGATATCCTTCCACCCAAGCTTCAGGATGACATTCTGGACTCCCTTGGTCAGAAGACCAGTGAGCCATGGAGTAAGTCCTGGGTCCCCCTTATTTTGGGTTTCTCCACAGAACCTGAGGGCGGGATTCCCAACCATCCCAGCCAGAACAAAAATGGACTCACTTAGCAGTCCTGGACTGGTCCCAGGGGCCTAGATTCTAGGGCAAGTATGAGTGTGAGATTTTATTCTTCCCAAGCAATGGCAGAGAACCTATACCCAGTCTCTCATTTTAATCAGTAATCATGAGCCAGACCCTAGCTGCCTCCCCGGGAGCTTTCGGCCTGCCTTGGAAGCCACCTGAAGCAGGAGTGGGTGGTTCTTCTGAGACGGCCTCTGTGTGTCCTGCAGCTTCAGAACAGCTCAATGAGCATGTTTCGGGGCCGTTTGTGCAGTTCTTTGTCAAGACGGTGGGACACTATGCTTCCTACATCAAGCGGGAGGCAAACGGGCAAGGCCACTTCCAAGAACGGGCCTTCTATAAGGCTCTGAACTCCAAGGCCAACCGCCGATTTGTGAAGAAGTTTGTGAAGACACAGCTCTTCTCTCTTTTCATCCAGGAAGCGGAGAAGAGCAGGACTCCTCCTGCAGGTATACGGTGACAGGTCCCTGTCATTCAAAGTCCTGGGAGGGTCCAGGTCAGGTGTGGCCCTAGGATGAAGAGCACTGGCTCTGGAGGCCCACAAAATAGTCTTCTTGGTGGGGTTGGACTGAAATAACCTAAAGCCCCAGAAAATGCCTCTGGGCTGCCATTTTGTGGAAGTTGCTCTTTGTTTTAATCTGGAGCCAACTGCTACTAATTATTCTATTTGAAAAAAAAAAAAAAAAATTCTGTTTGTAGCTCCAGTTTGGGGCCAAACTGAATACCTGGCTCTCCAGGGGCCCATGAGGACATGGGGATCCTGATAGGAATGTAGGTGTGGCGGGGGAGCACGGGAAGCAGACAGAGGTTATTTCTGATTCTTACTCCTGAATTTATCATCGTCCACCAGGCCAGATGACATGCCTCTAACACCTGTATCTGAACCCACAGGCTACTTCCAACGGAAGATACTTGAATATGAGGAACAGAAGAAACACAAGAAATCAAGGGAAAAGACTGTGAAATAACAGCTGTGGTCAACAGGAGGGACTGGACTCACAGGCCAGTTTTGGACTTTGGCGCCTGCCAGCATGGTGGGACTGGCGAAGCGTGCTGCCTCCAGAATCCACAGCCTTCTTCTGAGTCCTGGTAACCAGGTCTTGCTTTGAGCTGGCATCTTAGGTTTGGGATCCTTGGAATCAGTTTCTCTGGACTCTGGAAGGCTCCAAGCTCTGTGCTCACAGGGCTGGGCTCCAGGGACATGTCCTGCAGGGAGACGCAGAGCGGCAGACGGTAATAGCACAGGTGTTGGGAAGCCTCCAAAGTTGCTGTGACGGCCCTCTTCCAAGAACCACTATTACTAAATCCTCAACACGGAAAGCAGTTGTGGCCCAAAGGCTCAGTCTCTCCACATAAAAAAGAAGTCTGTGGACATGTGAAGCTGAGAATAAAGATGAGTATCTCCTTGTTGTTTACGTGTTATCTTTGGCTTCCCCTCTGGGTGCGGAGAACCAGAAGTAAGAGGCTGCAGATGTGAGTCAACTAGACTGGGAGTGGGGGACCTAGGCATAGTGGCCCAGAATTCTGGGGCTATGTGTGGAGTGGGAGAACTATGGGGTCAGCAGCTGAACTTTTTTTTTTTTTTTTTAAGATTTTATTTATTTGACAGAGAGAGAGAGATCACAAGCAGGCAGAGAGGCAGGCAAAGAGAGGAGGAAGCAGGCTCCCCGCTGAGCAGAGAGCCTGATTCGGGACTCGATCCCAGGACCCTGGGATCATGACCTGAGCCGAAGGCAGCGGCTTTAACCCACTGAGCCACCCAGATGCCGAGCAGCTGAACTTCTAATAGGAAGGTGGACACTGATAGAAATAGCAACAGCACTGGGACAGGGCAACAGTTCTTGGGTCCAGTAAGGTGTGCCTTCCAGAACATGGGAGGAAAGGCTGCTGGCCAGAGAAGCATCTGTGGTCTAGGGCAACTTGAGGGTAAGACTTATCAGCTTCCATAAGCCAGGGAAGAGCTCTACGCTGCCTCTATAGATAGGTCTGTCTGCCCACTACTTCCGGTTTGGAGCCTTCAGTTGTAGGCATCTAGCTTCCTACCTGGTTATTTTGAGAAGCCGGTTCAACTCCTCAGCTGAAGGTAGAGCTATTGTTTCTCTGCCATTTTTCTCCTTCCAGAAAAGAGTATTATAATCTTAAGAGTCCAAGGGAGTTTAGTGGTCACCTCAACCATCTTCCCTCCATACTTTTTTTTTTTTTTAAGATTTTATTTATTTGAGAGATTGAGCAAGCGTGGCAGGGAGTGGGACAAGCAGAGTTGGCACTGAGCACAGAGCCTGATGTGGGGCTCAATCCCATGACTCTGAAGATCACGACATGAGCTGAAATCAAGAGTCCATGGCTTAACTGACTGAGCTACCCAGGTGCCCTTCCCTCTATACTTCTAATGACAGCTTCTGTTTCAATATTGTGAGGGATGGGAAACTTTTAGAAACCTCTTGTCTTTCAGAACTTTCATCTTTTTAATGTGTGTATGTGCCCTGGCATTTTTCTGCATGTACATCTCATCTCAGATGCTGGAGAAGTTGCTAGCAAGCAAAAACAGAAAGAGATTTCTCTTTACTTCAACAGTGTAGCCAAGAAATTGAAGGTTTCACTGTCACTGCTACTCAAGATTACATGGGATTAATGGAAACATGAAAAGTGCAAGAAAGCAGAGTTCTGCCTACCAGCTGAGGCAGTGCAGCTACTGTTCACCCAGGATCATGGAAACAGCATAAACAAACAGCAGTAAGAAGATATCTTGTTTTAGCCATTAGTTTCTTTTCTGCAGTCCCCCTCCATTCAAGCAACTGTACTATCTATATACCATGGAAACAGATCTGGATTATAGTTAATGAAGATATCTGGTTCTCATTTCAAACTATAGTATACTGAGGAGCCAGAACAGGAGTACAACTTTTCAGTAACTGCCCAGAGAGGCTTAAGCTCTTAAGTACAACTTTTCAATAACTGCCCAGAGAGGCTTAAGCCTCTCTTCTTGAAAATTTGGGAGAAAGGCCTGAGATTCCTAAAAGACGTAATCTTAGGGTGGCTAGGTGGCTCAATTGGTTAAGCATCTGCATTCAGCTCAGGTCAGGATCCTTGGGTCCTGGGATTGAACCTTGAGTCGGGCTCCCTGCTCAGCAGGAAGCCTGCTTCTGCCTCGCCCTTTTCTGTTCCTTGGTTATGCTCTCTCTTTTAAACAAACAAATAAATAAATCTTTAAAAAAATAAGTATGTAAAAATAAATGATACACCCTTAAAAAACAAAAAGCTATAATCTAAAGGATGACAAGTACAACAACAACAACAACAACTTATCGAGAGGGAAAATGAACACAGTTCTCCTACGTTTCATTTTTTTGTTTTCTGTTTTTTAGTTCTCCTAGGTTTAAGTTAAACAACTTCAACAAAATAAAGATTGCAGGACACATAATGACAAAGCAGCTGACCGAATTTCCTTATTTATTAAAGAAGAGAAATAAATTTTTCTTGAATTTTAAAAAATGACATCAAAACTTAGTTATCTTTCCACTGAATAAAATTGAGAAAAAGGCTGGCTTTCAGGTCATATATTTATTTAAAAAAATAAAATGGATCAACAAAGTTACCACATTATTCTGCATGCTAACAGGATTTCCCAAGCCCATGAGAGATACCATTTCTTGAGCAATAAAATAATAACTTCCTCAACAATGTAAAGATAGGAAACCTTTCAATCCAAATTCAAGGTCTTTATCACTAATTCCATCTCACAAGCTCGTGGGGTATGTGCCATAAGCTGAGCTCCTTAGTTAAAGAAAGCCTGAGAAGACACTAAACAAGGACGTCACTAAAAGATGATGATTTGTTAAAATTATAAAGCAACCATCTTTTGGCCTGCAAATATTCTACATTAGAAATCTCCACCACTGGGGATCTGCTCCCCAGGACAATTTTATTCTGAATCCAGGATAATTACAAACACATGGCAAATTTTCCTGCATGCTTCCTTGGGCCAAACCCTGCATGACAACATGTACAATTACAGGATGGGACTTGAAATTCCCATTCTCACACAGGATAGTTAAGGAGTGTTACCGATAACAAAGAAAAGTTATACAACATTGATTATTATAAATTATATCTGTTCTTATCCACCCCATTCTCCTCAATGTTTGGATTCTTTCCTGCAGAAAACACAAGGTTCCTATATAACATCGAGTTAACCTCATTAATGATGATTAGAATGAGCTGCAGAGACCTTGATTCTGAAGACATGTATGTGCAGGTGAGACGCAATCTGATTGCAAACACTGACACAGTAGCGGATCAAATCAAAGAAAGAGAAGACCTAGAAAGAAGAGACACTGTTAGATTCTCGGGACCTCCTTAGGCCATCCCTAAGCTTCCTGAAAGTAAAAAGGATGGGCTTCTCTGACTTTCTTCCCTTCTTTTCAGATTTGACTTCAACTCCATATGATTTAATAACTTCATTTCCTCAAGGGTTTTTCCTTTACACTAAGGATCATTAAACTCTTTCTCAGAGAGACAGTAAATATTTTAGGCTTTGTCTTCATCTCAACTGCTCAACTTTGCCACGCTAGCACGAAAGCAGCCAGACAACACAGAAATGAATGGCCTGGCTGTGTTCCAATAAAACTTTATGCCCACAAGACGTAATTTGTCAGTTCCTGGGTTAGTCAGAAATCTGAAGTTTCTGAGCCCTGACAAAGGCAGGACTAGTAAGAATAATGAAATAAATGGCTCAAAGACGAAGCCGCAAGGCACTCTTGCCAAGTCCCATAATTGTGGTTTTTCTGGCATACCAAATCATGACAATTTTATGATCTATCTTTCAGGACTGGCAGACAGAAACAAGAAAATCAAGTGATTTCCCAAATCATGAAATAGGACACAGTACAATACTCACCAGGGCAATCCAAAGTACAATATATTCATCAATAAAGCTGTTGAAATACTGGTCCAGAAACAAAAGTGCTGGGCCTATGAAAGCTGTGTCAAGCAAATGCATTTCACTTTTAGTCATGTGAGCCACCTGCAAATAAAAGAGAAACCATGATGCAGGCACTTTCATGCTAGAGCAACTGTGTGCTACACAGTAAATCAGGTTTGTGCTCAAATCACAAGTTTCAAGAATTATTTAGCAATACTGAATAAAAAGTTGCATTTCCAAAACTATAAAACTGACAAGAAGTATGTGTAAGAGCTATACACCAAAGGGACAGCCCATGTAGCAAAGCCCCCCAAGAGATGTGTTTCATAAAGAGCCTTGAGTGTACAGACTAAGACTGGAGAAGGCACATAAACTAAAGCACCAAACTAAGCTGCAGTAGAAAGAAGTGCTGCGGAGGTCCATGCGGAGGTCCACGCAACTTCTGGTAATGTCAAGCTGTAGCTTCAAAGAGGAAAACGGCTCCCATGTTGACAGAGGAGAGCAAACTCTAGAATTGCTTGGAAAGCTGTGGAATAAAAACTAGGGCCATAAAACCAAACTAAGATGAATGTTAAAAACAAAACAAATAAAAACGCTGGTGCTTACCACAAGCTTATTAGTGATTTTAGCAGATACAAAACCGAATGTCAGTATATAAAGACAGGGATGCTTTTCAAAAAGCTGAACTGCCGATTTCTTATAGATCATTGCAGCTAGGGTAATCACCGATCCAATATGGAGAAAAGGAGAGAGGACGCTTGTTCCCTGTGCAGAGTAAAGAGAGAGGAGGGATTAACGACACTCAATACCGTCAGATACTACTTGGGTCTGCTTAAGGCAGATCAGCTCAAATTTTTAAGAACCTCATGGTGCCTGCCAGCCAGCAGTATCTGTAACTAAATAACAGACCAGCTAATGAAGAAAGCAGCAGCATGGGCTGGTTAAGCCCAAACTGAGGATTTTACTTACACAGCCAGGTTTATTTTACAAAGCAGATATTATTTTCTTTACTTCTAAATTTATTTTGAGAGAGCACAGTGGGGAAGGGGCAGAGGGAGAGGGAGAGAGAAATAGCAAGCAGACTCCACGCTGAGTGTGGAGCCCGATGCAGGACTCGACCCCAGGACCTCCAGATCGTGACCTGAGCTGAAACTAAGAGCCAGGGGCTCGACTGACTGAGCCACCCAGGTGCCCCTAATCATACTTTTAAACATATGTATGTGTATAAATGCACATGTGTCTGTGTGTGCATGCACAAAGAAATGGATTAAGTGTATAAACATATGCATGTACAAATAAAACTTAGAAGTTTTGGATATTTTATTTAAGACTAAGCAGAAACTCTAACTAGTATTTCATACAATTCAAATGAAAAAGCAATTACAAAACCAAGTCCTGGTATAAACAATTGCTGGAAATCTTAAGGTGTACTCACTGCTATTGTTGATCCATTTTTTCCAACACCACCTGTGAAGATTACACGGAAGTAATTTGTACAGGAAAATATTGTCCCTGCTACAGTACAAAGTGCAGGAAAAATTTTCATTTGAATATTCAGCACTGGAATCTTTAATGGGTAGAGAGAGAGAGAACAATTAAAATCTATACAAGTTAAAGTAAGAAAAATACAACAGATGTTTGATTCATACTGCCAAATATCCTCCATTCCCTCCAGTTTAGCGAATATTTAAATTAATGAACATTTCCCTCTTTCCATCATAAATGATATAACCAAGAGAAGAGGCTATATAGAAATTAATCTTACTTCTGACACCAACTTTTAAAAATTACTGATTCAACTTGATTAATTTGTGCCACAAGCTAAGCAGAGTTCAACTAAATCCCAGAAGTCTGGCAACAGTGGAACAGGCTGTCTTTGGACTTTGTATAAATGAAGAGTACTTTGCCTTTTTCTCTGTACATTTTTGGAACTCTGTCTTTAAATCTGAAGTTTGTTATGAATTGTTATGGGAGAGAAAGTGTGGAGCATAAAAGACTAGTAATAATTGCAACTAGATTTTTTAAAAAATCTGCAAACTTAGGTGCTCGTTAGCACAGTAGGTAGCGCTCAGTCTCATAAAAAATCTGCAAACTAGGGAATGGAAGATGAAGGTTGTACTCAGAAGAGTTCCCAAGTCCCAACTGTGAGGATACAAGCAGCTTGAAAATGCAGAGGGCAGCCAAGAGACATTCATATACAGGGCAAAAAAGACATCAAGCACATCAAAGCAGGTACAATTGTGTATCCAAAATTTTAACATGTTAAGTTTCCTTTTCAGAATAAGCAAATAATGTATCTTTGTAGTGTACTGAAAACATGGATTGATTTACCTAAAGTAAGGGGGGGGCTGGGGGCATTGGGATAATGTATTCAATCTTGCAAACACAATATCCACCATTTCAAATGAAATACATTTGTACTAACTTTTAAAAATCATTTAAGATTTTCTTTCTTTTTGCACCTCTCATTCCACTTTTAGGAAGGCTCACATTTTGTCCAATATGGGTTGAAAATAAAGCAACGTAAAGTGATATTTTCTATTAACAGAAACAAATGAACACAGGTACAAAATTCCAAAAGCCCACAGAGCTTAATAGGCAATGGGTTCTTATAATGAAAACATTTTAATCAGGGCTATTTATACTTCTTAGGGATACCATTTCAAAACCAAATAGGAAATGTCAGATTTCCTACTTTTTTTTTGTACATTTAAAACCCAAGTAAAATTGGTAGATACTCCATTCCTTCAAAACTCTGAAGAACTCTGTTTACATAGCTCTATGACCTCTTGCAAAACTGCAGCTCTAAAAAAAAAATCGTAACCAACTGTTCAAATTTCAAGTTGTATTATAGCAGTGTTTAGTTTTCTAAAATGAAGTAGGTCAAATTAAAAATTAAGCCCAGAACTTTACAGAGCATCCTAAATGGTCTTCTTCCTTTCCTAATTCATTTCTAAACCCAACAGCCCAAATCAGAACTTGTTTACAGTAAAGGAGAAAATCAACACCATGGATGCTTTGAGCTCCAAGAGATTTTTCTGCTCTAGTTCAGAAAACTAGGGATATTGCAATCTTAATCTGATGCACCTGGCTTAAATTTAATATCCTGGCTAGTTTCCTTTTCCCTCCAGAGACAAAGAACCGTATGGCAAAAGGGGAAATACTATACTCCCTCAAATTTCAAAAGAAGCAAAGCATTAATCCATTACAGAGGTGTGCCTGTATTAGGGCCAGGATATCAAATGAGTGCCAAGCCTGGCATAGCAGTAATCTGTGCCATAATACTACTACAACTATAATTAAAATTTGGTGAAAATGCTTTTAGGTAAATGGAAACTATTGCCTGTTGAAAGAAGAAAGAATACAAAGAAATATTAAAGAAGCCAGGTAAATTAGTAAATGGCCTGAGCCACAACGTAAGCAAGCTACAGACTTAGGAGGAAGCTATCATAAGCATTCTTAGGACCCTCTCCACTTCCTTCATACAGGATAGCTATATATACCAAACCATAAGCTCCTGAGTGTAGGATTTTGTTTGCACTGATTTTTATATTCTCTCTAGAGCTGTGCTTATTATAAGTGCTCAATATACACTTGTTGAATGAAAATTAAGATCTCCCTTTCTCTTACTCTCTATGCAGTCTTACTGTTATGGGAGAATATGAAGACAGATCTTACCCTCATATTAAGAAGGAAAAGGATGTTAGCTACAAGAAAATCTAAGGCAAAGTGAAGGGAAAGCTAGAATGAGAAGAATCCCAAGGCTCACCAGGCAATCCCTTAAAACTCAGCACCAACTGAACCATTTATAAAAAGCTCTAAAATTGTTGCCATTTTCACCTCCCACCCAAGATCGAGGAGGGTGGGCACATTCTATCTTTCTCAATCTTTCCTTTTCTGTCTTCCTCCTCTTGGACCTCATCTAAAGCAACCCACGGGCACTCACTCTACAGAAATAGCAAGAAAGCTACATTGAAAACACCTTTATCAGAGCTCTGGGTCTTTTAGCCTTGAGTCATGGTGTCTGCTCTATAGCCAGGGGAAAAGCCTCTGGATTCATGCTACCACATTATGCATTTAAATAGTATCATCCAATCTAATTCATCTTAAACAAGGTTAGAGATGGAAAAGCAGTTTTAAATTCTCAGATTTACCAGGTTACAATGGACGTGTTTTGGTTCAACAGTTTGGATTAATACAGAATATCAATTATTTGGTAAAGTTAAAATTATTTGTTAAAATTATTTGTTAAAAATTATTTGTTAAATTTGTTAAGACAAGTTTTCTTAGGGGCATAATAAAATGTTCTTATATGCTTTGCAAATTTCAGCATAATGTATCACATTGAGATTAGATACTATTAGCTGTCTTCGAAACAATGTGGCAATGACTTTTATAATACTTTTAATATAGGTGATTTCCATCAAAATTTAACATAACAATGATTACAGTGTCTACCAAGTGTTTAAGAGAATTCACCATGTCTGAATTATTTAAGTGTAAGGGCACTTTGTCAGTCTTTTAGTTTAAGAATGAGAAACAAATAAATTACACTACAAAGTAAGTCTTTAGTTCTACCTAAAGAATTTTAAAACTTCACCTGAAGTCTTTCACGACTTGCCTTAACTGGATTCAAGAAGGTATCTCATGGCTTAGTAAACATTTAATAAACTACTACATTTAAAAGAATCAAACACCAGTTAAAGTAACCATGAGGGGATTACATGTGGGTCCCTTTCAAAGTGATGAGATTCTCCCTTAAAAAAAAAAAGAGTGATATGATAAAAGATAGTTTCAAGACATTCCAAAAGAATATATACTCTTTCGGGGAAGCATTACAGAAAATCAACATATTATGGACTGTTGTTTTGTGTCTTGCAGTGTGTTAACCTATGCACTGACTTTTGTGCATGAAAATAATTTCTTTCAAAAAAAAAGAAAAGAAAAAAAAAAACCACAAAAAATAACCAACCAAAACCAACAGAACTAATTACAGACTTTGGTAAAAACCTACCTTCTCTGAAGAAAAAAAAAGCGGCAGCAAAAAATGAGTAATCCATAAACAGCAGATATAAATCACTTATCTTTGCAAAACAGCTGACCTTTTGGAATCAGCTATATGAAAACATTTGTACTGTTTTTGTTTGTTACCAAAATTTGCTTTTTTTTTTTTTTTTTTTTAAAGATTTTATTTATTTATTTGTCAGACAGAGAGCGCAGAAGCGAGCACAGGCAGACAGAGTGGCAGGCAGAGGCAGAGGGAGAAGCAAGCTCCCTGCCGAGCAAGGAGCCCAATGCGGGACTCGATCCCAGGACGCTGGGATCATAACCTGAGCCGAAGGCAGCTGCTTAACCAACTGAGCCACCCAGGCGTCCCCAAAATTTGCTTTCTAACTATCAGTAGAAGATTTTTAATGAGGATTTGGAAACCAATTTCCATTTTATGCCCACAACTTCAAAAGAGATGAAAATTTCACATCTGGGCCCTAAACCGGTATCTTTCCTCCATTTTGGAACACAAGTAAGTGAGAGTATTACATGTAATCCTTCCTAAACTAACATAATGCCATTTGAAACACCACATTCAGTGATGAATTATGGGCTAAGTAAAAAGAAAAAAAATACTAGTGGTCTGAGGCCAATTATGGGAATCTGGTACTGGTGATAGCTCAAAGAATACAAGGTTTTTCTCTGAGCCCCCAAACATCACCAGAGAAATCAGGCCCTTCCCTTTCAGCTTAATGGTAAAAGTAGGGCCAGTAACACTAAGACAAAGGGAATCTGTCTCCCTACTGCAACCTAACCTCACTACTACTGGAACTGGATTGCTGGGCCTGGGGATTTTTAGTCTTGGATCTGACAGTAACTAAGGTCACTTTTAAAAATATATAATAAAAAAGGATGATTATATTGTCTTAATTATCAATAAAGATAGGACAAAATATTTGATCCCTTTAAAAGAAAAAAAAATCATTCTGTTAAGTACATTGATATAAATCCTAGTAAAAAAAGGTAACAAGTGTACCTGAAGCAAATTCACTGCCAGGCACCACCTAAAGAAATAGGGATATATAGGGGCTCAGTCAGTTAAGTGTCTGATTCTTAACTCTGGCTCAGGTCATAATATCAGGATCGTGAGATCAAGCCCTGAGTTGAGCTGGGTGCTGGGTGTAGAGCCTGCTTGGGATTCTCTCTGTCCATTTGTCCCCCCACAACAATAGTGCACACTCTCTCTCTCTCCTTACATACTCTAAAAAAAAAAGATCCTCTCTCCCTCTGCCCCCCACCTCAATCTTACACCTTCTCTCTCTTAAAAAAAAAAAAAAAAAAGGGATGTGTGTATAGCCTCTAACTTCATTTGCAATGCTTTATGTATTTCCATACTGATAAGGATAGTCAGGTATATATAACCAAAACTGACTTGTTTTCCAAGGATCAAGCAAGAAATCAGTTTTTTGGTTACTGGTATGACAAAACTCTACAGGTAATTTATACATGTTTAAGATAAGATACTTAAAAAATTTTTGGAAGAGGGGAGATTTTGGTATAAAGCACAAAGCTATGAACATAATAATCAACATGGTCAAGAGGTACAAAAAATTTAAGTCAACATACAACTGATCCTCAAATAACACGAGGATGAGGAGTGCTCAAACCCCACCCCAGCTCCATGCAGTTGAAAATCTGCATATTAACTTTTGACTCCCCTCAAAACTGAATTACTAATAGCATACTACCGACCAGAAGCCTTACTGATAACATAATAGATTAACATGTATTTTGTGTATGTATTATATACTGTATTCTTATAGTAAAGGACGTTAGAGAAAAGGATATTAAGAAAATCATAAGGAAAATACATTTACTGTACTGTAATTTTTTATTTTTTTTGTGGGACACCTGGGCAGCTCAGTTGGTTAAGTGGCTGCCTTTGGCTTGGGTCATGATCCCAGTGTCTTGGGGATGGAGTCTCACAACTGGCTCCTTGCTTGACAGGGAGCCTGCTTCTCCCTTTGCCTCTGCCTGACACTCTGCCTGCCTTTGCTTGAGCTCTCTCTCTCTGATAAATAAATAAATAAAACCTTAAATTTTTTTTTTTTTTGGCTTATAAATGGACCCTTATAGTTCAAACCTGTGTCGTTCAGGGTCAACTGTAGAAAGTAAAAGTAAGGGACGCCTGGGTGGCTCAGTTGGTTAAGCGGCTGCCTTCGGCTCTGGTCATGATCCCAGCATCCTGGGATCGAGTCCCACATCGGGCTCCTTGCTTGGCAGGGAGCCTGCTTCTCCCTCTGCCTCTGCCTGCCACTCTGTCTGCCTGTGCTTGCTTGCTCTCTCTCCCTCTCTCTCTGTCAAATAAATAAATAAAATCTTTAAAAAAAAATGAAAGTAAAAGTAATAAAATTCTCTGTATCTATTTATCTCTATGTATCTATGTCCATATTCTATCCACAGAGCTCAGATTTCACTAGAATATATCTTAGATTTCACTAAAGACCCTACTGGCTTTTGAGACTAATGTGTAGGAAAGATGTGAATTTGAATGATACTATATACATAACTGGATAGTTTCAGAATTTTCCTGGTTGACTATGGATTATTTTTATTCCTTTATCTCCTCCCTCCTCACAACCCTATCCTCCCAACAAGAGGCATTAAACAATTTCTGGTGATGAGTGTACAGGGCAGTATGTCAACTACACCTTTTCAAGTAGCTAATTTACCATCATAAAGCGAATCAAGTATGGGAAAGATCTTGTTCAGTCAATTCCCTTATACCCTAAAATCAACCTAATTTTTTTTTTTTTTTTTTTTTTAAAGAATTGTTTGTTTGGGAGTAGTACATCTTTTGGTGAGATCACACCAAATGAACTGTAAATTCTGAAGCAGTGTTGGTACTGATCAGCAATTACCTGGACCAGGGCTTACAAACGACTATGACTCAAATCTGGAAGGAAAAGTTGCAACCGTAAGAACGGCTTTCACTGATACTAGATACACACTGTTCTAAAGGCTTTACATGTATTACTCATTTAACAAAAAAGAATAACACTATGAAATAAGTACTGTGATTGTCCTCATTTTACAGAGGAGGAAACTCAGCCACAGAGAGTTGAATAACAGATGGTGTTCACATAACAGGCAGCAGAGCCTGATCGAACTCAGGCAGTCTGGTTCCTAAGTCTTGGCTCACATATTATATATATTACGTTCCCTCTTTCAGAAATTTGTGGAAAAAAAAAATGTGTTTATAGGTTAGGTTGAAAATCAAAGTCCTGGCTTGTTAAAACAATTATATGGCACGATTTCAGTAAGCATTTGTTCTGTTTTGGGGCTAGTTTATTTACTACTTCAAATTTGTTATTCAGCCTTAAGCAGATGACAGAAAAACTAGTAGACTCACATAGCTCAGAAAGAGAAAAAAGTCTCACCTTGTCTTTGGTTAACTTGCTATACCACCTGCTGTTTTCTCAGATGTAAAATGGGACAACAAATAATAATTCAAATACCCTTCAAAAACAATAGCCCTGGAATAGACCTAATGTACCATTTAACTCCAAGTAATAAAATTCACCATGCCCTAAAGAGAAGTTTATGTCCTACCACTCCTGTGGTTTTTCATTTTCATAAAGAATAAAATAATTTTACATATCACCCTTTAACTGGATTATCCTGTACTGGAAAACACAAGCGAAAGACAACATGCATTACATGGGATACACAATGTGAACAAAGTTACCATAGATTGCCAAAAAGGTGGTCCTCCAATCACTGCCAGCAAATGCATGATTATTATGAAGATTTGCACTTCAGTCACATCAATTCTGATTAGGTACAAAAAGCCAAAAAAGCAGAATTACTCAAAACAATTTCAAGTTAATTACTTGCAAGCTTAGCAGCATTCCTCTATCATGCACAATAGAAAAACATCTCAAATATTGAGGAGAAGGGAAAAGGAGGTGTAAAAATTTGTTATGAGCAAAATCAAATAAAATCCAGAGGCTTTTAATTTAATTTGATGAATTTCACAGAGCAATAAAAACCCCTCCTTTCCATAGGAAATTTCTGACTCATTGAAGTTGGGCTGAAACTATAGCTTCACCTTTCCCACCAAAAATATAAAAATAAACAAACAAACAAAAAAAACAAGAAAAAAGAAAAAAGGGGTTGGGCAGGATATGTGTGTATTAAATTTTGAGTCTCAAGCAGAGAGGACTGCATTGTACTGCTATGTAATATGAAATCTTGAAACAAGTGCTTTGTAATACCAAGTGAAGGAAATGGTGAATTTTTACAAAAGTAACATTATCACTGATATCTTACAAAATTTACTGCCCTTTAGTTATATTCATTTAATGCCTTCCATGGTAGGGGGTTTGAAAAAATTTTTTTTCACTCAATTTTCAATCCAATTCTTATGCTTAGGTCAACTACCCTAAGATTTCTGGAAAGAAGAACTGAAAGCAGCCAAGAATTAGTTTTGAGGTTGCTGAAAATGATCTTAGAGTCAAGAAAAGACAAACCTGGTACAAAAACAGGGCAGTAGAAATTAGAAGTCTGAAAGTCTGAAAAAAAAAAAGAATATGGACAAAAAGACTGAGGAACAAAGCACAAACTGGTATTCCTTTCCTTCTATAGACCAGCATTTTATATAATCTGGAAATCATCATTCTCAGATTATTGGATCCCAAATTAAAATTCTCAGAACTTATCCTAGAGATAGGACTGCATAAAATGTTTACACAAGGTTATTTATTACAACATTATTTATAATAGGAAAAATTTTATAATAGCCCTCAGTGAGGGAATGGTTACAGAAACTCTGGTACTGCCATACAATGGGATATTTGGTAGTTCTTAAAAAAGGGGTGGGCAGCTCCCTACATAGTGATATTAAAAAATATCAAAGATATATTAGGTGAAAAGGAATGCTGTAGAGTGTACAAATGGTACCTTTTTTGTGTAAAAAAGAAAAGTAACATTTTCTTTTCTTTTTTTTGCCAGCAATTACATAACAAATTTCTGGAAGGATACATTACAAACTAAGAACAGTGGTTACCTATTCGTGAGGACAGTGTGGGAATGGACAGCTGGGAGATGAGGATGGGAAGGAGACCATACACTGCATACTTTTTTTATGTTAGTTTTAAACGAAGTGAATAATCTATTAAGAAGGTAAATTTTTAAAAAATTAGTCTAAGAAAAATAGATATCAACAGTAAGGGGATTCAATTCCAGAGTAGAATGAAACCCCCATTTCTAAAATTGACATTTAAAACATGTAACATGAGCTAGATATGTAAGCTTCCATGCCCATAATAAAAACTAACTTGAGACCAGTCTCTCACAACTAAAAAAACTGAGCTTTCTTTGCTCAAGAATGTTTTCTGAATAGACGCTTATTAAGTTACAAACAAATAGTGATGTAGTTCTCTTTAAATACACATTTATTGGGAAAAAATGGACTGAATTATGCTAAAAAGAATCTGTAGAGCTGACCTGATGAATGGTGTTGCCAATAAGGGGAATTACACTCAGTAGCAGATTCAGGAGACTAAGCAGGTGTCAAAGATGATCGACTCTGTCTTGGGTGGAGGAGGGCAGACATCTTACAACATTTTGCTGGATATATGAAGTAGCCTTTTGGGAGGGGAAGGGCCAGAAGTATAGAATTACAAAATAAAAATGGAGGGAACCTCATGCAATTAATCTCTGTACCTCGGAAGAATGTAAAAGAGAATAGGAAACATGAAAGATCCTTACAAAGCCCCAAATGGGATTTCTAGGTAAAATTTTATGGATTAGCTTGTTTGGAAATTTTGGAAGAGAATTTTCAAACCCATTCAGATACTGTCATTGTATTTCGATCAACAATGCCTTAATGTTAGGAGGGAGAGCTCAGGAAAGGTTACTTACCAGTTGTAGGTAGTTAATATTTTTTCCTGTTTGCTCATCTGATTTAGAGGAATACTCAGTACTCCTGGATGTGCCCCTCCTGCTCTGAATCGAGAGAACTGCCTATCACCACTCCTGGAGGTGTGGCTCTAATCTTGACTGTCAATCAAAAAGGTGCAGTAAGAGGCCATCCCCAGAGGCAGGAACTGAGTAAGCTTAGGGGACAGGAGGCAGAAGCTATTAACAATGAACAAAAGAGTCAGTGATTCTATTAAGGAAAGAGCTGGTTATGTGGCAGTTCACCTTCCCACCTTTCCACTAAGAAGTCTCTTAGTGTAGGCTGAACCTATTGTAACATATATTTGGACAAGGCTCATTTCACTCCTTTTGGCTGAGGAAGAAAGACAGTTATCCTGAAGGAAGACTGTTAAGGAAAGGCAGGAATCTGGCATTTCTATAGTCACTTCCTTATTATTATCTTCAGAATAATAACATAGGTGATAAAATTCCCAAAATGTTGGGACTACTCAAAAAACAAACCAAAAAAATCATCCTCCATAACTATACCAAAGATGTAAGGAATATATGGTACAACAGCATCCAAAACACCAGAGTGATTTCTTTTACAAGACCTATGGGAAAATGGGTCTCTACAGCATTAGATTTCCACAACCTAAAAGTTTCTGAGGGGGAATATCTGATGATAATATACTTAATTTTCTGTAACCATGAAGGTATTTGAATATCCTGAATGGTACTGCTTTAAATAATTTATTTCCACTTTATTTTAGCACAGGTTGTCAAAGGACAAAAGGAACTTCCCCAATTGCTGTGTAAAATCCACTTCAATTGCTACCACAAGCCAGCAATAAGCAACATTCTGATTATTGATAGCTGCCACAGAAGACAAAGGGAAAGAAGCAAGTCAGTTGTGGAGATTAAGCTCCCTCATTCTTCTGGTGGGGAGGCTCTAATGTGGCACTCAAAATAACTTTGAATATTCATAATAAATCTCCTGGGCCCAACACTCCCAACAACATCTCAATGGTCTACTGATGAAGAGGTAAAGAGATCAGGGTATCTTAAATAAATATGAGTAATTTTAACTTCTAAACAGGGAACAGAAACTCTCTAGTTAGACAGAAGAACTCATGGGGCCTTCATCCTGACAGAAAGGCAGCCTAGATCAGTTATTACATCAGATTACAGGTTTAAAATGAGACTCAGGGGTGTAACAACCCCAAACTACCTAAGTTAACTAATTATGAATACAATTTCTATTTTGAGTTTCATTTTTATTTTTCAGTGTTTAGTGAGATACCTAACAAATGCATTTGGTTTGAATCCCAACAAGATTCAGGAATAACTGGGGGATGTAAAGGGATTTAACTGACATTCTGTGAAAGTCGGTAAGCATGTTAATCATCTTTTCCCAGAATATTTTATGCCTTTCCACCCTAATATCAGAAATAAGATAAGTTAATCTATTTTTCTTGTACATGTAACATATGCATTCAAAGATATATTTGCAGCTAATTTGCAAACATAATTTGTTTGTTAAACCACACATAGTAAGTAAATATAATTGTGTTATAATCTGGGTTGGCTATTAGCTTGGTTAACACAGAATATGCACTAGGGTTAAATTCATAACATCAAACAACCCCAGATTTGTATGACTTGACTTGTGAGCTATTTATCATTTAAAAAGAAGAATTTTGTTTGAAAAGACATTCACTGAGGGTGTCTGGAATCCAATTCAAGAATTAGATTGTTATTAACTACAGATTTGCAAGTATTTATAAATGGATCTGAAGTTCTAGGGAGCTTATACACAACCAGAACACTTATTATACCAGAAACAGCATGGGTGGAGTGAAATCTTGGTAGACTGCAATGAAGAGTGGTCTAGAAATTGATTATACTCCCAATGTTTTCCTTTCTACCCTTGATAACGGACAAACTGGGCATGGCAAGCTAAATGTTAAGTAACATTAACCAGACAAGTGAATGATAACTATATTTTAAAATCAAGTGGTACATATAAAGTCTAAGCATCTATTTTTGAGATAAGCTGAATTATTTAAAACCCTATTATCTATCACATGAATTATTACATGGATTTTTCAAGTAGTTGAGAAGACTAAAAACCACAAACAACAGTAGCCCATCCAGTGGTTTTTGAATAGGAAGACAAAAACATCCAAAGGCTAAAACACAGTCAGTCCTCTAAGAGGAACTAAAATTCAGGTCTCACATTTAAGGGGACAGCAGACTCTTACACCCTTGGAAATGGAAGAATTAGTAGAGTCCTCTCACCTCTTTAGTAATAATGTTGATGGAGTTAAAGGAAGGGATCATGGACCTACTCTTCCTAGCACAATGAATTCTGGAAGAAATCTGGAAACTGTTGGGAATTACTAACACAGGTCTTAAAATTAATATAATGATAGTGGTAACAAACACTATACACCAGGCACTATAGATAGCACATTACATTTTGACTCTTAATCTTCACAACTATCCCAGGAGGTAGAACTACTGCCACCATTTTACAGATGAGGAAATTCAGTCACATAGGTTAACTGACTTTTCCAAGAAATTGGAAGTGTTGTACCTACAACAGTGCTCAAACTCTTTAGTTTGCTGATCAACTGGGGTAAAATCTGTCCTAAGTTTTTAACTTTTTATCACTAAGGAGCCCACATAGGATGATGCCTCTTACATACTAACACAACTTTCCTTAAATTGGTAGAAAACAAAGGCAATAGAATAGGAAGTTTAAATGCTAATAAATTAACTGGAGACAAAATATAATGAACAATTAAGTCTTTCTTAAGCTTATTTCCCCCCTGAACTTGGTAAAAAAAAAAAAAAAAAGAAAGAAAAAGAAAAACCCACAAAGAAACATATGACAGTCTCATTTCAATGATCAAATCAAAGCAACAAATATTAAAAGCAAATCTGTGCAAGTTGGCAACTGATAAAAGAATGTATTTCCAAAAGATTTTTCAGGATGTTAAAATTAAAATGCATTAGTTTCTAGAAACATTTTAATAGGAAAGGCTTTATAAATACAGGTACTTTGTTAATCAGAAACAAACAAGGTGAAAGTAATATGGTCAATATTCTCAGTATTTTCACTAAAGAACACTGGGAAAAAAAGACCTTTGGTGAGTATAACTAATAATAATCATAAATGAGCCATCAAAAATTATAAATCTAGACAATTGCAGTGAGTGTAAAGTTTCAGGTCTTTGAAGAAAGTACCAGAAGACAGGTTATGAGTAGAAGGGTGCTAAACGATGACACATTCTGAACTATGCACATTATTCTACCCTAGGAAGGACTCCCACAAATAATTACACAAATACATTGTGAATTCAAATAAAAATGGCTTTTGTTTTGCTTCTAAATCATGTCTAGAGTACTTATCAGTATTTTCCAAATTCTGAGCTTATTTTGTGGGGGAAAAAAGAGAAAGATGTAGACTATTCCTCATTATTAATCTGTCTCCAAAGATGTCACTACCGCCACTGATTAAATGGATTTACAATGCTACAAGATACTTTTCAGAAAAGAACTCTGCTACTAGACTTTAACTATCTCTACCACATTACTGAAACATTTTTGGGCATGGGGATTCAATATAGGAAACCTAATGCAGCCTTGTATTGCTAGAACAATCTGTAGGTGTCCACATGAACAGTTCCCCAATACTCCCTGAATGCAAAAATGGAATTTAAGCTCTATTTTTCTTGTGAATAAACCTTTCATACTGAAGAATGAAGGATTCTTGGCTATTCTACTGGAAAACCATTTTCTAATAAATCTTTCTGAACTTTTAGAAGTCATAAGGTCAAAATTATAATTCTAATATGAGAGGAAAAGGAGAGGTTATTCATTCAGCATTAACTAAGGAAATATGTGTTTATTAAAAACAAATCAAACCTGAAAAAGGAGGGTATTCAAAAGATGGTTAAAGTAACATGAAAAACAAAGGACACTAGTTTTAAAAGCACAACTAAGAGAAGAAAACAATAAATGATACAATAGAAATGAGAATAGCTTCAAGCATTAATTTTCTAAAAAATCAAGATCTTTGAAAACAGAAGCAGAAGTGGTACTAGATTGCTTAAAGAACATATTCTAAAGGATTTAAGAGAATACACAGAATCTCTCCTACTACTGTTAAGAGTCCCCTCAACTTACTTATCTAAAGGAAAACTCTGCTTGCTTTATTCTGTTTTCAAAATATAAATATAAAAAAAAATCTATTTAATGGTGGAAAGGTATCTGTTTTAAAAAAATATTACATAGAGCAAAAATTGTATTAGGCATAGTAGGTGAGAGAGAATTTTTTTAGTATCAAAATCACCAGATATATTATTTTCAAAAAATTTTAATAGGGTGGATTTTTATTGCCCTATATATATTAAAATTATTTTCTATTAACCTGTTTGTCTGTGAAATACCACCAGAAGACTTTTTATTTTTTACATTTCAATTACTCTGTGCATGACAAAGGTGCTGTCTTTATTGAGTTCACGCCACTGTTCATTGGACAGCATGAATATTCTAGCAGTTACCGTGAAGTTCCAGAACCAAGGTCCCAGGGTTCCTGTGAGAAGCTGGCATATTATAATTATGATCTGGGACTCTGTAACATCGAATCTATGCATAAGGAAACAAACATTTCAAAATAACTTTACTCAGAGCTTTTGCCAAAGAACCTTACAGGTAGCAAAAACAGATTTAGAAGGTAGCATTACCCATATAACAACATGTAAAGATTCAATGATACAATTTATACAGTACTATTACTATCCTCATGCAAACGTGTATTTCTTACCCAAACCGAAATAGTAGAAAAGTTTAAAAATTCTAACTGTAATAAACTGAATAAATGACTTGTTAATAGGGAGCTGATAACACCAGAACTAAAAACAGAGTCAACTCTTAATTACCTAAGTAGTGAATACTACTTGCCAGATAATCACATTATCTTTAACATAGGTCCCGTCCATGGTAGAACCTACCCAGACTTCTCTGGAGAGGAATGTTTTCAGAAGCCCCAGTGCACAGTCACCTATGTGTTTGAAGAACCACTAGTTTATCCCCTCCACTGCCCCACATCTCATCATACTCCTACCTGTGCTAATCTCAGTAGAATTAGCACATGTACATGGAAAAGGCAAGGAGAAACTGTGACTACTTTGGATACAATTAGAACCCAATCAAACTGGTCAACTCCTTGTCCCGTTTCCTAGTAATCTCTAGTCCAGAATTTTATCCTTTCCCCTCTTTCTCTTCCCTTAATTCCAACCAGCATTATAACTCTCTATTGTATTGGATTGGTTTATTAGTGGTAAAAATAAGTAAAACATCCAATTCAATCACAAATGAAGTTTTGGAACATAGGTGGTGACAGAAAGAGAAGTGGTATGGAACAGGCTTCAAATCAAAATCATATCATCAAAATTAAGAGCTGAGGAATGCTAAAGAAGACACAAATTGGTCTATGATTTTACCTGATGATCCAAGAGTCCAAACTGCAATCTAGACTTTATGTTAGTATAAATAGGTGTTTTAAGATATGTTCTGTAACAATTTAATAAATTTAAAATGAGCATGGTCCTAATGACTGATTCATTACCAACAGCAACAAAAAATACATAGGGAAACTAAAAACTGAAAGGAAAATCTCTGATATTTCTCAGTTTATGTGATAAATCTTTAACTTTTAAAGATAAAAATACCCTGTATAGGCATTTAATAGGAAGTTTCCTAATTCTTAATCCATAAAAAGTGGATTATACATTAACAGGCAGCTTGAATTATAATTTGAACAGTTTTTAATTAATAGGATATCTGCAAGTATTTATTCTTTAGAGGTTTCTTGGGAAAGAAATGAACTGGATTTGTCAGACTACCAGTAGAGCATAGCCTATTGACTTTTCTCATTCAACTAGAAAAGAAAAATTCAGAGGTTATCTACTTACATAGAAATAAATGTAGTAGCAGAGTTATTAGCTAATGTAAATGTGAAGCATTAGAAGCATGAACTGAAAAATGTAGTAAATACTCTGCCTGTTGTAAGTAATAAGTATATTGGAAACAACATCTGTGATATTAATAGACTCACAGAAGGAACCTTAGACACCATCAAATACAAAACCCTGATTTACAAATTAGGAAATGAAAGTTATAGGCCTTGCCCAAGCTGATATACAGAAAATAATTTGGAGATAACACTTGAGGAAAGATATACTGATCTAGTTCAATTCATTATAATTTTTTTGTCTTGTGAAAAGAGTATCCTCCCCACTTCCCCACACTCCCCCCACAATGATAATTTAAGTAAGAATTCTACTTTTCAGTGTGGAGGATTTTTTTAAGTCCAGTATTTTGCATAAACAGTTTTATTAGAGATTGTTTAGAGTTTCTAAACATTTAATTTATAAAAATGATTCCATATATATATGTAGAAATTATTGATTTCAAAATATCTAGATATACAAGGCTTAAGCCTTAAGAGAGGAAGCCGTGTTCTCTTCCATTTAATATAACCCATAAACATTTTAAGAAATATTTTACAAATGAGCTTCAACTCATGATTCTTATTTTCTTCCACCCGCTTGTTCCTTCTGTGAAGTTCTAGTTCCTCCCCAGTCTTTCAAATTCAGGCTAGTAAAAATCCTAACAGGCTCAGCTGGACCCAATGAACAGTTCTCATCTAAATCAGATCTGTACTCAGTCCAGAAACACTGTGAGGACAGAGGTCTGTCTAGATGTGAAAGGTAATGATATTCTCTGTCAAAGGCAGTTTTCAGCTGTGATCAGAGCAAGTGCTGAAAGATTTAGCTCATAATTTCAGGGATAATATATCCAAATCACATTGGCTTTCTCATAATATCTGACTTTGAAAGGAAATTACTTATAGATGAATTAAACTATGGAGCCTATTTCTAGTCAAGATACTATAAGCAAACTTAATAGTAACTAAAAATTGTGATATTAGGAGACTAAGAAAAACAAAAATCTCTTATTTGGAAAATATGGTATGTGGTTATTAAACACACAACAACCTAAAATGGTTATATATAAAAAAGAAATCCTTGTGATCTTTTTCACTTTATGTAAACATCAAAATAAAACAATTAAAAATACTTTAAAATAGAACTCCTAAAAATAAATAAATAAAATAAAATAAAATAGAACTCCTAAGGTACCTAAAGCTACTCTCACTTTTCGCTAAAAAAGGAGTAAGAAAAAGCAAGGGATTAAAAAAAAACTTCTTTAGTCAAATTCCATTTCAGAGTTTATCTTATTATTTTCTAATTAAACAAATAAAATTTGGACTTTCTCCTCCATACATGTAAACTTCACTTCAATATTTAGCCTAGGGGCGCCTGGGTGGCTCAGTGGGTAAAGCTTCTGCCTTCAGTTCAGGTCATGATTCCAGGGTCCTGGGGTCGAGCCCCACATGGGGCTCTCTGCTCAGCGGGGAGCCTGCTTCCCCCCTCTCTCTCTGCCTGCCTCTCTGTCTACTTGTGATCTCTCTCTCTCTCTGTCAAATAAATAAATAAAATCTTAAAAAGTTAAAAAAAAATATTTAGCCTATTATACATCTGCCTATTCTCTCTGTTCTTGAACGTGAAATCTAAAATGGCATTTAAACAAAATTCTTCAGGAATATTGCTATTATTCCATATGCCACTACACTGCTATTTTGATAACTATCTCCTTAAATAAGCACTCACAGCACATTTCTATGACTGTTGACAACTGCTTTTACTTTAAAAAAGAAATAGTGCAGCTTAAATATGAATATAGCATTTCAGAAAATTGTATTCAAATTTTCCAAATGAAAATCAATTCCTTATAATAGTAATATGTAATTTAAATTGAGATATTAAATTCAAACTGCCCCCAATATTTCTATATATATTTTCATCACAAGGAAGCACCAGAGTCTCAGGAGGAGAGTGTCCTCCCGTTTAGCCCCTCTGCCTGCTACCCTAAACTTTGGTCCTGCATTTTCAACAATCTAGCTCCATGTATCCATCTCTTTTTTCCCCAAATATCTTCAATCTCTTCTCTAGTCAATTTCTTCTGTATAAATACAAAACCCTCCTTCCTTTGAGCCTATGTTTTATCTTCTAACAGATGCCTTGCTCCTTCCCATCACCACAGCCATACATTTTGTAAGTCACCTGTATTAACGTGTGCTTATTTATTCTCTTCACTTGTCATCCCCTACAGTCTGGCTTTTACCCTATCTGCTACAGAGAAACTCCTCTGGATGGCCTCACACTGCCAAATTCAGTGTACAATTTTCTGTCCTCATTCTGAGTCTTGGCAACATTTAGCATTGTTCTTTTTTGAAATCTCTGGCTTTTTATTCTGGTATGCCTCCTCCTCTGACTGTTCAATAATTTTCATAGGCTTTTTTCTAGGCTTGCTTTCTAAGTTTTCTAAGCTATTTTCATTCTATTTGGATGTCTAAAATCCCTCAAATACACATTCTAGGTGGAACTCTCCCTTTCAAATTGGTTCTTCTGCTGAGAGGGCCTTTCTCCACCTTCCATCCAACCACCCATGAAGGGGAACTGGACTTACTTCAGTCCCTGCTCCCTCATTCATTACCCATATGCAGATAGAGATGAGGTCAGGTCCCACAGTTTCTACCTCTTAAGCCTCTCTCCAACCTGTGACTTTCTCTCTGACTGCGCTGTAATTGCACTAGCTCAGGCATCAGCATTCCTCACATTAATGATGCTGATAACTCCTAAGGGTCTCCTTACCTCTGTCACGGCCCATTCTAATTCACCCTCCGAATACTGCCAGCCTACTCTTTCCAAACTGTGGTTTTGTCATTTCCCTGGGTTAGGTCCTACAAAGGCTCTCCACAGATTCAGAACAAAAGCCCGTATTTCTTGGCAGGACACAGAAGTCCCTGATTCTTTAGATCTTCTCCAGCTTTATCTCCTGCCACACTGCCCTACAAGCATCTTATGATTTAACTGCTATTAAGACAGAACTGCTCATAGTTCTCCAAATACATATTTAATTAAAGGAATACACTACAAGGGACA
Source organism: Taxidea taxus jeffersonii (assembly GCA_003697995.1). Lineage (NCBI taxonomy): Eukaryota > Metazoa > Chordata > Mammalia > Carnivora > Mustelidae > Taxidea > Taxidea taxus. The sequence goes on along the minus strand of RCUC01119791.1, from coordinate 45,438 downwards.
TTCCAGGACTGGCAATAGAAAGACGTGATATCAAATTGCTCCTAAAAAACATCATTCTCCCCCTACTTCCATGGTTCCTTCGTTCTCCTTCCTTTAATTCCCGTGCCACACAGTTGGCGGTGCTTTACTTGAAAGGGAAAGATCATTATCTTTCTGATAATTAATCAGAATTTCCAAGCTGATGATCAGTAAGCTTTTAAAATAAGGGCTTGAAAGTTAACTATGAGATAATAACCACTGAAACAACTATATCAAATTCAGGTACTATAAATTCTGCTATTTTTGAAAACAGTAACATCACTAAAAACTAAAGGGTGAACCACATGATCTTAGATGTCTAATATATTTTGTGGTTTTACCAATGCAGAGAAATGCTATGAAAACATTACTGAGATAAAGGCTATAAAAACAACATTGAGGGACGCCTGGGTGGCTCAGTTGGTTAAGCAGCTGCCTTCAGCTCAGGTCATGATCCCAGCGTCCTGGGATCGAGTCCCACATTGGGCTCCTTGCTTGGCAGCAGGGAGCCTGCTTCTCCCTCTGCCTCTGCCTGCCACTCTGTCTGCCTGTGCTCGCTCGCTCTCTCTCTCTAACAAATAAATAAATAAAATCTTTAAAAAAAAAAAAAACCAACATTGAGAAAAACATCTGTACATAATATTTTCAATTACTGCTTTTTTTCTATCAGAAATCCATAGTATTTTCTGAGCACTGATCATTTTATAAACTGCTAAAGAACACAGAGGCATATAATTTTCAACTGGACACATATATGTGCTATTGTCACGAAGGGTATTACCTTAAGATGGGCCTTAAAAATGTTTTCTAAGCCTCCAGGATGTACCTTTTAGTTAATATCCAAAATATTAATAATTATTGTTACTGTTATAAGTTAAGAATATCTTAAGTTCTATTTAAACAAGTTTAACAAAAATCATTTGAACTAAACTTGTAAGAACAACTGAGTTTCTGTGCATTTTAGCTCTTACAAGACCTAGAAAACTAAATTTATGTGGGATCTAAAATTTAAATATCCATTAATGATTCATCTTAAAGAGACTAGGTTAAGATGTTCTATCATTCGCAATCAGAGATTTTTATTTGGATATTTCATGAAGTATTTAGTCTTTTCTCAAGTTGTCTTTTAATCCTACACCAAGAAAAAAATAAGACTAACTTGAGCAGTGTAAACAGGATCTGTGATACTTAAACACCGGTTGATGAATTCCATCCTTCACCTCATTCCAAGCCTAGTTTACTCATTAATAATTATAGAAAAGTACTGATCACCAGGTAGGAACCATTCATTTTGGAGTTTGTTATTTCATTTTTTAAATTCTTGGGCATTTTGTTGGTGGTAGTAATCTACATGGTATGTCATGTCAGCTGAATTATCAAGAGCTTAGATTTTTATAGAGTCATAAAGAATATGGAAAGAATAAAATTTAATTAAACTATGATATTTAGAGATGAGAGTTGCTCTTTGCTCTCATACACTATATTATTTTTCCTGAAAACACATTTTCATGTGTCAAAATAAAACATAGGGTTACGGTGAATAATAGGAAAAATACAGTGAATTTATCTGAGAGAAAACCAAGTGGGTATGAGTGAGGAGGGACTCCTGCTTTTCATATTATTTAAAAAAAAAAAAAATTGGTTGGGAGGTTCTAATAGTTCCTTTTAGGCAGTATGATAGAACGACAGACCATTAGGCAGCTATAATAATGAATTTTAAATTTCTTTTATTTGTTAAGCTAAAATTGTATTTTGATCAGTTCCTAATATTGAAATACCTAAAAGCAGCATTCGCCATATCTGAAAGAGGAAACAAACAAAAAATTACCGTTAAGTGTTACTTACATTCCAAATCGCAATGTTCCAGAAACATATGTCTGCCAGTGTGCACAATAGAACATGAATGTCCCAGCAAAACAACAAAAAAACATCCAGTCAGGATTTGTCCCCAGCTGCACTGCTATACAAGTTCCAAGAACCACGAAAACTGTAAGAGAAGGATCACAATAAAAACTGAATAATCTGAAAAATCAACATTAACTGAGCCAGGAATGATGTTAGATGAGGCAAAAAGAAGACATGCTATGAATGTACAATTTTCTCTCAGTTATCCAACGTACCAGAAAAGCAGGATGTAATCTTTTACCCCATAATTTCAATTTCTTCTTTCACTACACCACATATTGGAACCAAAGGTCTCAAAAGCAACTAAAATACTTGAGCATTTTTGGAGTATTCTCCCAACTCAGTAATAGTGACACTAATAAATAGTAAAAATTTACAGACCAGAGTTAAAAAAAAAAAAAAAAAAGAAAAAGAAAAACCACCCCCTGTGCCTTAGTTTCCTCATCTGTAACACTATGATAATAACCAGATAAAATATGTCAGTATTATAAGGGATTTCAAATAGTGCCTGAAACATAGTAAACACTATATAACTGTTGAAAACAAAAAAACAAAAAAACCTAAAGGCCTACATAATTCACAAAAGGACTTTTTAAAAAAAGATTTTATTTGTTTATTTGACAGAGAGAAAGATCGTAAGTAGACAGAGAGGCAGGCAGAGAGAGGTAGAAGCAGGCTCCCCACTGAGCAGAGAGCCTGATGTGGGGCTGCATCCCAGGACCCTGAGATCATGACCTGAGCCGAAGGCAGAGGCTTTAACCCACTGAGCCACCTGGGTGCCCCAGGACTGACTTTTTTTTAGATTCATAGCTACTCCAAGTCTACAACATAATCTTAAACGTCCATGGAATATCCATTTAAATATAAAAACCACGAATTTCCTAGTCTCTCACTATTGTACTCATCTATAATTTATGAGACTTTTGATGATGACAATTACGCCCTAAGATTTTAAAAACAAGAGGTGCCAAAAGAATACTACTTAGGTTTAAAAATGACTTCAGTAGAAATTAACATAATTTCTAAATTTCCCCTTACAGCCAATAATGAACAAATATTAACTGTATTTATAGTCTTTTGAAAACATTAAAAGTAGATATAAATCACTTATTCTGATAACTATCAAAACATCATAAACCTATTTATTCCAATATCTTTTTCACATTAATTTTATCACTATTAGTCATTAACATTTAAAAAAAATCTGGGATGCCTGGGTGGCTCAGTTGGTTAAGCAGCTGCCTTCGGCTCAGGTCATGATCCCAGCGTCCTGGGATCGAGTCCCACATGGGGCTCCTTGCTCAGCAGTGAGCCTTCTTCTCCCTCTGCCTCTGCCTGCCACTCTGTCTGCCTGTGCTCGCTCTTGCGCGCTGACAAATAAATAAATAAAATCTTAAAAAAAAAAAAAAATCAACAATACCTGTTGATAGTGAGTCACAACCATGATCAAAAAGTTCTCCCAAAGGAGAACTGCTATTGGTTCTTCTTGCCTGTTTCCCATCTATAGCGTCCAAAGACTGGTAAATGAAAAGGCCACATGCACAAGCAATATATGCCCACAGAGGAGCCTGTGAAACAAAAAATCAGAAACACAAGAGTTATAAAGACCTTCGTTACTATGTTTCGCTGATACAATTTTACTCATAGGCATTTTATCTTTATTCTCCAGAGAAGAACTGCTGGTTGGAAGCTATGGGAGAGAATTCCAGGGCTATGTAATGGAAAACTTTTTGGGACAATCGGAACTGTAAAAGAATCAAGTTCTTTGTTTGTGGGGTGCTCAAGCAGATGCTGGATAACTACTACTATGTAGGTTATATAAGAGATCACACTAGGTGACCTCCATAACATTCCTCCTAACATTTATTAGACTCTAAGAGTCAACTAAAAAATAATCTAATATAGTTGTTCCCAAATCGTATCTTTCAAGATGTTTACAGGTCTTATGTGAAGAATATGAATTCCATGCTAAGCTCACATAGGAAACACGGGATCAAACAATGTTAAACAGACTTCTCTACTTCAGGACTTCTTCCAGCCCTTAATTTTGCTAATACACACTGTGAATATTCAAGAAGGGGGACACAATATGCTGCAATTTTCCAAATTTATTTGAGCATGTAACCTATTTTTCAACACACCTCTTCAACCGCTTCCTGAAATGACACTAGAAAAATGATGATCTAGTACACAGAGTGCTTAGAACATTATTTTTCAAACATTTTTCGACACATTTTCAAGGAACAATTACTCTTTTCCCAGAGAGAAATTGAACCCTTAATACTAGATTTAAATGTGTTAAAAAAAGGAGAACTTCTATTTGACATGTTCTTTTTAAGAACATAGAAGAGTGTTTTATATCACTTTTCACTATTTTCCGATGCCCAAGCCAGGAAAAAATTTCTATAATCACAAGGTATTTTTTCAGATATTGGTTATCAAGTTAAGCTGAGTATTAAATGGCGACAGCAGCATATTAAAACTACTCAGAGCTGCAAATAATATTTATATTCTGCACTGCAAAGAGGTTTCTCTCAAAATCCTATTTAGTTTTCGGTATTAAAGGTAAGGATCTTCTCTTAAACATTTTCTTAGTCTCATGTTTTAGAACACTGAAGCTGTCAAAAGGACCATAGCATAAACCAGAGTTACAAACCCTGAAAGCAATGACTGTGATTGTGTAATCATACTTTATGTGCAAGTTCACTGGACTGATAAATCTCAAGTGACTAAGAACCCCACCTTCTAGACTTTGAGCCTACTATTTGCTCCTAAAGGAATCTAGTAACCCTCTAGAGCAGCTCTGTCCTCACAGTAGCCATTAGTCATTTTAGTTTAGATTATTAGATATATTTTTTATTTTTAGTTTAGATTATAAGATATATTTGGATTATTTTAGTTTAGATTCACTAAAATTAAATAAAACTAAAGACTCCATTCCTCAGCTACACTAGGCACATTTCAAGCGCTCAACAGCCAGATGTGGCTCTGCGTACCACACCAGACCACAAAGACACAAAACATAACCAGCATCACCGAAATTTCTATTGGACAGTACTGCTTAACAGGACTAGAAAGCTAGGGACTTCCTAGGGTCTAAACTCTGGATTTTAATGGGGGCAAAGTGTTAGTCTGAAACAGAGACAACTTCAACCATCAGTATACACACAATCCTAGGAAATGGTAAAGCAGTAATTACATATATGTAAGAGAAAGCTAGTCTTGTGTCTTTGGATCGTTCTTTCTTCCTGTGAATCTGCAGAATACTAAAACCAATATTTATATATTTCTTCATTGTTCCCATTCTTTCACAACTCAGAATTGTTTCAGGAAGCAAGCTTTCTCGCAGAACCTGGGTGGCTCAGTCGGTTAAGTGTCTGCCTTTGGCTTAGGTCATGATCCCAGGGCTCTGGGATCCAGTGCTGCATTGGGCTCCTCTGCTCAGTGGGAGCCTACTTCTCCCTCTCCCTCTGCATACTGCTCTCTGCCTATTTGTGCACAGGCACTCCCTGTCTCTCTCTCAAATAAATAAGCAAAATCTTAAAAAAAAAAAAAAAGAAGAAGAAGAAGAAGAAGGAGGAGGAAGAAGAGGAGGAGGGGGAGGAGGAGGGGGAGGAGGGGGGGGGGGGGAGGAGGAGAAGAGCCTGAGAGATACTGTGAATCAATAAAGGACACATTTATCATTCAGAAAACCATCACACCCTGATAGGTAGGTGGAGAACAATTAGCATAGGAAAATAATCTTATCACAATCAGGCAATGAACTGACTTGCAAAATCTTGCAGAGATGCTCTCATATGAGTCAACTCAGGTGAAAAAAATTCTAAGAAGCATGGTTTTAGGGAGCTTTTGAAACAGAACTGTGGGGTTTACATACATACAAATGTGTACATATACTGAGCAAGAGTGTTTTTTCTTTTTCTTTTTTCCTGGAAGGACATATCAAAAACTTGTTTACATTATGTACTGAGCAAGAGTGTTCTTTTCTTTCTCTTTTTTCCTGGAAGGACAAAAACTTGTTTACATTATGTACAAAAAGAGGTAAGAATGTAAAGAAGTCAGGCAAAAAAGATTTTACCTTTTTTTATACCGTTCTGTTTGAATTTTTCCAAATATGTAATGTTTCCCATTTCTTTTTCAATGTCAGTAGGAGTTAACTGGGCAATAAGATTATGCACAATGTGCCACTTTAATTTTCTTCCCAATCTTGTATATTAAAAGAAAAAATCTAAGAAATTTCTTAGCAAGTTAGATCAAAAACATTAAATATAGCAATATAAAACAAATGAATGTTAATACAAAAAACTCCATATGATCATATTCCAAAAAGTTTTATTTAAACCTGATGGGAGCTCTTATTGGTAACAGCACATAGCTCAATTCTGGTTTTCCTGTGTACAAGATAGCTAACACCAATTTCTTTCATCTAACTTATGTGGCAAAGGTAAGTCAAACATATGTAACATTTAACAAGCTGCAAGATAAATTCTAAATTGAATTTAAGAAATAAATAAATGAAATTAAATTCATATTTAAATATGAAACTAAGACCAAAGCTACTAGCTGTTGAGATTTAAATACTTAGTCTCAGAAATAGATCATGAGGATATTTTGGTATCCATAAAAAAGGGCTAAGTCTACATTTCTATCTTAGAAATGGGAAAAATAAGGGCTGATTTTCCTTTCTTATCTACTGTAAAGTTATTTTCTAACAAGAATGGCAAACTCCACTGAAGCCATTATGATGACATTCTTTTCTAGGAGAAAGAATGGTATCTGAAACTATTTTAAGAAGTATCAGTAACATAAAAAATATATGGAAACTTCACAACACCTGGAGACATGAAATTTAACGTTCACCCACTGGGACAAGGCCCAAAGGAATTAGACCTAAAATGAATGAGAATGTCCCTGGGTAATAAACTTATGGAACTCTTTGACTACAAAACAGTGATTTTTTAAAAAAATAAGAAATTCAATAAGGACTTATATAATTTGTGATTCCATATATATGTATTATTAGAGGAAATCAGGAAAAGAGGAAGGTTGTAGGAAAGAACATGTTACGTACTTAATGTTTTTGACCAATGAAATAAAAACCATTTATTGAGCTTTGTATGTTAGGCACTCTAAATGGATAATTTTATTTCTCTTAATTCTACAAAACAAAATTTCAAAGGATAAATAAATTGTGCCTTAGAAAATTCACATAATTTACTGAAGATCACAGAGATAATAAGAATATATCATGGAAGAGAGCTATGACCTATTTTAATGCACTGTGATCTAAAGCCCAACTAGGATTTCTACTGTGCAGCTATAAATGCATCCAGGCATAGCCTTTGTGGGACACTACCTTCCCTAGCAGAGCACGAAACAGTGGCTCAGTCATGTTCTTTTTATTTTTTTTCTTAAAGATTTTATTTATTTATTTGACACAGAGAGAGAGATCACAAGTAGGCAGAGAGGCAGGCAGAGAGAGAGGGGGAAGCGCTTCCTGCTGAGCAGAGAGCCCGATTCGGGGGCTCGATCCCAGGACCCTGGGATCATGACCTGAGCGGAAGGCAGAGGCTTTAACCCACTGAGCCACCCAGGTGCCCAGGCTCAGTCATGTTCTATCTTGATTCTTCCCAGGAGCAATTCTGAAAAGTTCTCTGTGATTAGAATAGTTCCCATTCTGGAAGTTTCTTCAAAGATTTAAACTAATTCGAGGATTACTCTAAAAATTCCAAATCACTTCAGCACAGAGGCTAAAGAAAAGTATTATAGGGAACATGGTACCCGGTACACTCTGGGGTATTCAATAAATAACTATTAGTGGCTGAGCTACCTTTGAACTTGCTCTCAGTCCCTGATCCCCATCATGGAAATAGTTTAGGATTGTAGGAAAACATCCTTTGGAATCAACACACCTTCCTGTTGTTCTGCTGTATCTCTAAGGATGTGTGTGATCTGGACCAAGTTCCTCTGAAGTGGCTATCAGGTCCTCAAATAAGCCACAGATAAAATAGTTCAAAGGACATGTGATAAAGAATCCCAGGACACATTTAAACAATCACACTGGTTTTTAAGTTTCCTGATTGATATAAAGGAAGATAGTTAAGAAAATGATAAAAATTAGAAATATATTCCTACAATCTGTATGGACGGGATTTGTATAGTAAAAGAGGAATTAAATAAAAATATTCAAGGGTGAGGAAGAAATGAACATCTGGAAGAAAACAACAACAAAAAAGCCAACGTGTTTTATAGGTAACTGTGATGTTCAATAGCTATTTACTTTAAGAGCTATATGTGGAAACAAATGAACTGATGATAACCAAAAAGAATAGAGAGTCGGATGGCGATAACTTTATCACAAAGAACAAATCATCTGAAAAGACTACTTAAATGATTACTTCCAGCTTAAAACAAGGTAAGGACTATAGTGACCATTACAATTTCTTAAGATTCAGAGTCCCCTCTGACTCCTTTAGTTGAGGATCACCTTCTATCTTCTTTGTTACCTGGGACTGATCACTTGGATTAATATAGGCACAATAAATGTTTCTGATTCTCTTCCATTTACCTCACTGTTTAATTCCATTTTTATCAAGGAAATTTTAAAACCAAAGAGATAAACATCAATTTACTTTTTCTGATAAACAGCTCTAGTTTCAGTTTTGGTTTTAAGTAATGGGTATAGAGGGTAAAAGAGGGACTAGCAGTAGAGACTTTTACTTAAGAAGGCCCAGGAAGAAGTCTTTGTCAGCAATAACTACTTTCCTTTTTAACAGCAGCTGTTGCAAAATACAGAACAGGAAATGCATTCTATTAACTTTTTCTTGTATGTCTTTTGCTTTGTTAGTATAACAGAGATATACCTGAGGTCTTATCAGTCACATATATTTATAGGAGGAGAAAAGGGATATTCAAGCAATTCTTACAGGAATGGAGAGGAAACCACTTTTGATAAAACTGATTTACAGCTGTGCCATCTCACTACTTTTTCTCTCTGATCATTTTAAACTTTGCTAAGATTTCATTCAGCTATTAAAAAATTAAAAAAAATTCATTAAAAAAAACTTTTTATATTGAGATTTACTGATTTTAAAAGGACTATCTTAACATGTTAACATGGTAACATTAATTTACCTACTGGAATCAGACTGTACCTTTTGCTTCTGGTTTTCATAAACAGAGGGTATAAAGCAGACTGTAGTTATAACCTTTATTAATAGTATGTGTGATACAATATTTTAGAACAGTTGATAAACAGTTGTCGAATCATCTTATCTTCAGCTAAAATGACCTAAAAATCCCAATTACAGAGTTTTGTGTATATAACAAATGCTCAGATCTGTTAAGAACTCCATCTTACCTGCTCTGTAGCTGTGGGACAGTAGAAGACTAATAAAACGGTTGTACAGATATTTATTGACAATCCAATGATGGTGATGAGATTTGGGGCAATCCAGGAGGGAACTCTTCCAACTAGCCATTCCCAATACCCCTGCATTAAGGGCTCCAGCAGGGACCGACCCGCACTCTGATATCTGTGTTCTTCTAGCCGCTTTAGTTGGTGTCTTGACAATGGTGGTGTAGGTAACTGAAACAATTTACTTAATACACACCCTGGAGTACTCATATGCCCGAAGCCCACAGTGGACTCCGGGTGAGAATCTCCACATCGTTTCCTCGTTGATCGATGCCCACTCATGGATCTTGGCTGTCTTATTTGAAGAGAATAATTTATCTTGTTTCACTGCTTTTTTGTGGCTGGTCTTTACCTGAAAAAAAGAGAAAAAGACACGTCTGTCAGCCACTATTTGTATCAATGTCAGTAGTAAATTAAAAAGAAAAAAAACTGGGAACAGTAATGTGTATCAAACAGATCAGAACACCAGGGATCTGGTTTTAGTTTTTGTTCTTATTAATGGTGTAAGCCAAAAGAAGTCCTATAACTTCACCCTCAGTGAAAAATATTAAGGGATTTTAATAGTAATATGCTTCTTAATACCTTATAGCTTGTCTGACTTCAAAGCTCTTGCCTTTTTTTTCCTATCTCACACTGATTTCAGTAATATAATGGAACAAATCTTAGAAATGACCCAGTCATTTCACATATATGGACACTGAGGTCCACAGACATCCCCAAAGATAGCTAGCAAATTAGTATTAATATCAGAGGAATGACTTGAATGATATGGGTCTTAAATCAGATTTTAATTTAATGTTAATAGCTAACATTGGGCACTTACTACACACTAACGTTTCAAGCATTTCACATTTTTTAAAAAAGATTTTATTTATTTATTTGACAGAGAGAGACACAGAGAGAGAGGGAACACCAGCCAGGGGTGCAAGAGAGGGAGAAGCTGGCTTCCTGCCTACCAGGGAGCCTGATGTGGGCCTCGATCCCAGGACCCTGGGATCATGACCTGAGTGGAAGGCAGCCGCTTAATGATTGAGACACCCAGGCACCCAATAACATTATTACAAATTACTAAGCAACATAAGAAAATGACAAGAATATTTTCAAGATTAAAGGGTAGTTATATATATTCATCAGACTGCATGGAAAATGTAGTGAGAATACTCAAAAATTAGCATGATGACTTCAAACGTTTGAAGTGGTGAGTGCCTAGTAGAGGGTGGTAAAAGTGGAAATGTGAAAGACAGTCAAATCTATGAATAATTTCTGTGTAGAACAAGAATCAAGGGAAAGCACTTAGGAATTAGATATGAAAGGTGAAGGGGAAGAAAACACAAATCAAGAGACTAAAAAAGAGAAGTTAGGAAAGAAAACCAGTTATTTTGGCTTGGAGGGTGATGGAAGGGGATCTGGGGATAGAGGTTAGAAAGACATAAAAGTAGCTTTTTTTTTTTTTTAAAGACTTTATTTATTTATTTGACAGAGATCACAAGTAGGCAGAGAGGCAGGCAGAGAGAGAGAGGAGGAAGCAGGCTCCCTGCTAAACAGGGAGACCGATGTGGGGCTTGATCCCAGGACCCTGAGATCATGACCTGAGCTGAAGGCAGAGGCTTTAACCCACTGAGCCACCCAGGCACCCCAAAAGTAGCTTTTAAGTAGGTATGTTTTAGGCAAGATCAAACACCTGGAATTTAAGCAAGAGATGAAAATTTCAAGTTATCAACTCTGGATGCTAAAGTCTAGTGTTTTGGTTTTTTGGTTTTTTTTTTTTTTTTTTGCTTGTTTTTTTTGAAAGAAAAGTTCTTAAAGGGATTAAGTAGAAAGAAAAAAGGAAAATAATAAGAACTTGCAGGGGAAACTCTGTTATAGTGCAGAAGAAAGGGAAGTCATAAGAGGATTAAGGGGCGGAGGAAGGAATCATCTCAATAGAACTGAAAGGGTAGTGGCATCAAACCAAGAGAGGTGTAGTTCGATATTCTGGTAGAAAGCTATCCAGCATGCAATATGAAATTCCCAGAAATGTTCCACTATGGGAATACAGAATGTGATACAGGAGGTAGGACATTTCAACAATGGACCCGGTATCAAACATACCTAAGACTACTTCTCTCTATTCCCCTACACATCAAAGTTTCAATGTCACCAAGGATCTAGAGTGACAACCAAAATCTCAATCATGTGTCTCAATAACTGGTTCAGAAAATGGTTTTTTTAATTATCAACTACCTTAAATAAATTTTCAAAAATCTTAAAAGAATCACCAGTGCCACAATTTACCTAAAGTGTGAGATAAAAATATTGAAATGAAACAAGATGGGATCAGGAGGAAGACAAACCAAAAGAGATTCTTAATGTCATAAAACAAACTGAGGGGGGCGGGGGGGAGGGGTGTCGGAAGAGGGTGGTGGGGTTACATTATGTTTATAAAAAATAAAAAATTTAAAAAAAATTGAAATTTCAAACCAAGGCAAATTATTTCAAAGAATTCTGCCATACACTCAACTGTATCACAAAACAACTGATTAATGTCAAACAACTGGTTACAAAATCATTTTAGAGAAAGTGACAGACATAACCACCCAAAACTTAATTTTATAGTAGTCAAATTTTCTGTAGTTAAATTAAATGACACAGCTTCACATTTGGTGAGCTATAATAAATCAGCTTTTACAGAATTCAACTTAAAAATGGGAATTAAAAGTTTATTCATCTCAATTTGTACTTTATTATTGTAGTATTCCATTATCCTACTGTAAAGATGAAGTGACATATTGAGGGTGCTGGCCTCTTTTTGGCACTAAACAACTACAAGCAACTGATCCTAATGGTTTTAAGTTTGAGCATTTGGCAGGATTATATGATAAACTGATACCTTCCTTCTGAGTATTTTCCCCCCTGACCTAGATTTTTTTTTTACCTTTTAATTCTCTTTTAGAAAAGTCTACAGTTTGCAAACCTTAATAGATCCAGCCATTATTTAATTCATACATGAAAAAGAGCCAGTGAGTTTCTGACTATTTCAATTTGGCAACATTGTCTCTGAAGCTACTAGCAACAAGACTGCAAATATAAATTCAGGTACATGTAGCCCAACCTACAGATATCCACTTTGCTTTCAATACATGCCTATATAGCCTAGACACAGAGGTTGCTGTCACTGCTACAAGTCCATCTCCATTCTTCTTCATCTGATTACATCTGAGACCCAGAGGCTATTGCAATTCAAACCATCTCAGGAAAAAAGAGGAGCTTTTGAATTTCAGCAGGGAGTGTAACAGGGTAGGTAACTATTACAGGAAGACTGAACTTTATGTAGAAAAAGAGAAATGGGATGTGGGATGGGAATATGGAATGGAGAAGCAGATAGTATAAAAATTATTCTAGCCACTTGAGATTTTTTTACCTAGTCAGGCCTATGCCGAAAAGGGTGAAGAGAAAATGTCCTTTTCTTGCCACACTACAAGGAACTAAAACAATTAATGTAAGGAGTTAAATTTTATTGCTGGCTAGCCTAGAAACCACCAGTCATAAGTTTTTATGAGAAAATGAATTCTAAGTTCCAAATGCATTCAGCTAACATTGAGTGTGGTAAGCAAGATAGATATCCTCCTGGTTCCCACATCCAGCTGGAAAATAACTAAAAACAGGTAAACAAGCAAATAGCATTACACACTGTGATGGGTGCTATGAGGAAAACAAAGTGTGGAGCCAGAAAATAGGGGTGCACATTTTATTTTTTTTTCTTAAAGATTTTATTTATTTATCTGACAGAGAGAGATCACAAGTAGGCAGAGAGGCAGACAGAGAAAGAGGGAGGGAGCAAGCAGGCTCCCCGCTGAGCAGAGAGCCTGATGTGGGGCTTGATCCCAGGACCCTGAGATCAGGACGTGAGCCGAAGGCAGAGGCTTAACCCACTGAGCCACCCAGGCACTCCAGAGGTGCATATTTTAGATAAGGTGGTAGGAATCTATGAAGAAGTAGCATTTATATCAGATTCAGAGGCTGATGGGGCACCTGGGTGGCATCCGGCTCTCTGCTCGGCCGGGAGCCTGCTTCCCTCTCTCTCTCTGCCTGCCTCTCTGCCTGCTTGTGATCTCTGTCTGTCTAATAAATAAATAATATCTTTAAAAAAAAAAATTCAGAGGCTGAAAAGGACTTAGTCCAAGTAAAGGTAACAGGCCCTGAAGCAAGAAAGAGCTTATCTTGTTCAGGTGCCTTTGAGATCACTATGGCTGGACAGCAATAAATCAGATGGAAGAGTGACATAAATAAAGTTTGAAAAGCCAGACAATGCAGAGGTTTATCAGACCATGGTAAAGACTGAGATTTTATTTTGATGTTTTGAAAAGCCATCAATGAGCTTATAAAAAAATTTGTAATTTTGTAGCACAATCTACTTATTAACTGAGGATGTTTTCATAAATCGTAATAGTAAAAGTGAGTATTTTTAGCTGAAAAACTTCCCATCACCTGGAATTTATTTTGGTATAATATTGATCACAGGCCTATAGCTATTGTAACCTTTCCACTTATAATCTGCAAATTCCCCTTCTCTGTTATAACCTGGCTCTACTGTAATACCTATTCATAGCACTTAATACATTCTGAGTTTTTCTGTTTGTTGTATTGTTTCTGGTCTTCTCCCCACATTGGTCTATAAGCTCCAGGAATGCAGAGACTATGCCTAACATTCTTTTCCCACACTTTTATACCATACCTAACATTAAGTAGGTAATCAGGACTTATTTGTGGAACAAGGAACAAAAATGGCTCATTATTATTTAATGAGCACCTAGTTGTTCTAGACCCTGAAGAAACAGAGACTGAAATATGGCCATCCATGATCCCAAGAAACTTAAAGGGGGTGGGGAGGAGAGTCTTAGAAACAGTTAAGTTATAATGTGCTGTGAACAAACTGTTGTGGGAGTCCAGAAGAGGGGGTTACATATGGTCTAACAAAAAATTGTCTTCATGCAGTCATGAATATTTATGTGAAAAGCCCAACAAAGGTACAAAAATATAATCAGAGATATTTAATGAATACCTTTACTAAAATTATACACAAATTGTGAAGCTAAATCTATGACATAGAACATCTGTGCTTATAGCGGCTGAGGAAAATGGCATGCTGCCTACGTTATTCCTGTGTTCAGCTTTGGGGAACATCTGACAAGTATCCCACTAAAAAAGGCATCTCCAACTGCTCAGTAGAGCATAAGGTAAACTTACACAATATCCAACCTGTAGTGTGAAATTCCAGAATTCCCATCCCCCCACGTCTAAGGGTGCCAAGTTTGAAACTCCACTGATTCAGCAGTGTGTTTACAGTCCTTTCACGGGAGTTAGAGACTACACAGTTCTTTTCAACCTTTATGGCACTAATAAAGAAAAATACTAATGGCCAACACTATTTGGAAGGCAGAGCAAATTACAATTTTTTCTTTTAAAAAGGAAAACTAATAGGATCACAGGATTACATTCAGCATTATTTAACAAGTGGTACATAGAACAAGTTAGCAAAAACAAAAGCCTTTTCAGCGAACTTGGAAGCAAAAACAGTACTGTGTAATACAATTTAGATCTACTGTTTTGAAGTGAAATCTTGTATTCCTTAAAAAAAAAAAAAAAAAAAAAAGGAAACAACTTCCTCCAGAAAAAAAAAGAAGAAGAAAAGCAAAAGCCTGGTATTTTATAGATTACTTTCGTATTCCCCTAAAAAAGACAGCACAGCATGACCCTCAAAAGAACATCACCAGCACTTTTAGCCAGCTTAAAGAACTCTACTGCTGCCTAGAAAATAAACTGACTATGCAATAAAATGTAATTTGGCTTATGGCAAAGTTTAGAGTTACAGATATCAAACATTTAAGTGTTTATAATGTAAATTTGAAGACAGATTGGGTGTGGGAAAGGAAGGAGAATAAATTTATGAAATCATAGTTGCAAATATTCAGAACCATCTATTAACTGGACAAGAAAGAAAGACGCCACTGGTGGAACAGGTTAATACAAGAGGCAGATTTATCACACTTATTTCTCTAATGGAAGCATTGTGCAGACAAGTTGTACAAGGGGCTCTGACTAGTTTTTCTCACCACAGAACAGATATGCAGCAAAATCAATGCTTTTTGAACTTCAATCGCTGGAACTTTATGTGACTGCCAGTGTTCCAAAGTAGTAAAGCTAAACATCCTTACGACAGTCTAACTTGTGGTGTTAGTCAATTAAATACACACATTGAACACATTCCTATCCTACTAGTTCGAGTGCAGAAACTGAATCTTTATTCTCTGCCCACATACAAGATAAGACATTAATATTTGCTGAAAGATAACTATGAATCTGCCTATCATAATATGGATTCATTAATGAACTAAGAGACCTTAAGCAAAATTATACATTCGATATCAATGATCCGAAACAGCAAAGTGACATAACGCCAAGCACCAAATTGGAGGAGACAAGTTAAACCCAGCTAACTGTAAAGATCCCATCCATCCAGTGTTCCTGGGAACACTTGCAAACACTAGCAACCCTCCTGTCCCTTCTCCTTCCAAGAATACTGCTGAAACGAACCCCAGCTATTTTTAAATAAATATACGCTGATATTTCTAGAAAAGTTGGTGACCAAGAAGCGTGGCCCAGCCACACGAGCACCGCATTCCAAAAGGCAGGCCACCCCGTCACCTGATGCAACACGGTTTGGGGACCTGGAAGCACCTGAGCAGGAGGGTGTGGACCCGACATGGCACGGTCGGTTCCACGCGGGCAGCGTCCCCGCCCGCCCAGCCCGGGCCGGCCGAGGTTCTCCGCGCCACGACCCCCGGCTCCGACACTCAGCAGCCCTCGGACTCCCGCGCTAGCCCTTCGTCACCTCAGTCTCTCCACCCGGGGCCAGAGGAGCAAGCGCCCCTCGCCCTCCCCACAACCCCGCGCGGGAGGCCAGCCGGCGCGAGGAAGCGCTGCGTTCGTCTCGCCGAGTCCATACACACCTATATTCCAATGCCCCACCCCAGAGCATGCAGCTCTCTCTCCACGTCTCTCGAGAGTCGTGCCCCCCAACACGTCCGTCATACCCGGCCATCTTCCCAAGGCCGAGCCCCGCAGCCTTACCCCGACCCCCGAAAGCACACCTCTAGAAATAAGACCTCCGCCTCCAGACGATTGAGTGACTCTGATCCGCGGCAGCCCGTTCGCGACACTTTCGCGTTGCCGTAAAGGGATACAGGGTCGGAACGAGCGGCGGCGCGGGCGCGCTCCTCGGGGCGGTAAGCGCGCCCCAGGCCTGGCCTGGCTGCTCGGGAGCGCGCCTTAGGGTCCCGCCCTGTCTCGGTCCCGCCGGCCGGTCCCTTCGGACGCGGCGATAGTCCCTGGCGGGGTCATCCACACAAGGTAGGCCAAAAAGGGCATGAGGGCGGGCCCCAGCCCCTTGTAGGGGTGTGGGTCAGAGAATGGGACCGGGCGGGTCTGGCAAGTGGAAACCGCCCGGAGCTTCACCCCAGGGGCCCGCGGGCGAGTCGCGTGCGGGCTGGCTCTGCCTCCCGGGACCACACTGCGAAGCGCGGGAGAGCGACCCGCTGGTGGCCAGAGCTCAGGCGGGGGCGGGTGCGGGATGGGCTCAGGTGCCCGTGCTTCACCTTTGCCTCCCCGTCCTCGGTGTCCCGGGGCTCCTCTCCCCTCCCATCCCCGCGCGGGCTGAGCCAGGCTCCGCCTCCCGCATCTTTTCCTGGCCGCAGGCACAACCCGGCTGAGATCAGCGTCCCCGGGCTTTGCGCATCTGGAAGAAGGCAGCGGTGTAAATAATGCCCTGGTTTTGTTTTAAGCGGCTATCGAGAACCCTCGCCCCAGTCCCACAAAAACTGCGGTTGGATACCGTTCCAGTTTTCACTCCTAGGCTCAGATTCCTAGGGAGTTTGGGAGCAGGTTTGAAATTGAGATCTGTGGTGACCTTGTGTTTATCCGAAGCTCGTCTACCACGCGCAGTTCTGTCACGGGGCGCACCTGTGGGGTGTGTGGGCCCAATACAGAAAGGTAAATGGCTGGTCTTTTGTATCCTCACACTGTTCGTTCTTTACATTAGGATACATTTGAAAACCAGTAAACACACCGGGGAAATAATTTTTCCAGTTCTTCCCAATTTTAATCTATAAATCAGTACCCAAATGCAGTTTTGTAATTGTTGTGGCATTATCAGATTTCCCCCCTTCTCCTTTTGTAATGTTTGATCCGACTTATTTAAAAAAAAAGTTACTTAATCTTCTAGACTCTTTGGGATTTAACAGTTACGAGAATATCACATTTGTCAGAAAGCCAGGTTAGAGTTTAGAAAAATAACTGTTTTCTCTTCCGCTTTGCTTTGGGCCTGGTGGTTTTGTGGACTTTTAAAAAGAGCTTAAGGCTATCTCTCTTTACTAGGAATATCCAGAATTTACTTTCTTATTGTTTCTTAGCAGTCACCACTTAGAGGAAACAATAAAAGGAATTAATCTTATTACCAGTAGCTTTCAAATATTTGTGAAATTTAAGAATTGTGACTGCAGTTCTGATTCATGGATCTTCAAAGAAAGTAAAGAAGGTAGGTGAGAGATGCAGAAATAATTCATTAAGCACTCTTACTACTAGATGGAGGTTATTCTTGCATATCTTCAAAGGCTTCTTAAATTATTAACCATTAAAATTTTAATAGTTAAATTTAAACCATTAACATTTTAACTTAGTTTGCTTGGCAGTCAGCCAGCCATACTTCTAGCTATGAAAGTGCATGGGCAAAAGTAGTCTTCCTCACCAAGTCAGGGCGCTTAAATTTTTCAGTTGTCCTTAGCATACTGGTAAATCATTTCAAGCCCTGCTTGTCTTCCAAACTGTCAGTTTAACCAAGAACCCTCAAAGCCTGAGGAGATACGAATCCAAGATGATTCATACTTATAAAGAATTAAGTGTTGTTCCCATCCTTGTAGCTAGTTACACTTGTACAGAATTGACAGATCAGCTATCATTGCTATATTGTATGTTTTCTCTATTCTACTCGAAGGAACAATCCTTTGAGATAGCTACTTTACAAATCAGAATACTGTAACTAAGAGAAGCTTAGTAACTTTCCTAAAATCATACAGCTGGGACTTGGTAAAGCTAGGATTTGCACTTGGGTAAAGCCGATCTCACAACTGTATTCTTCCCTTTGCATCACACGAACTAGTTAATGTTTTATTTTGCTTAATAATAAACTATCCTTCTTTCCTCATTTTGTCTTTCCTTCCATAGGAGGAAATTCATTGTTTTTCCTTTTATTTTATCTTTTTTGTTGTCAGTGAAAGGTGTCAAATGTGAGAAAGGATAGGAAAATTGACTTCCTAGATTTAAAATATTATTTAATTTCAGATGGTACAATATCATTATAAAACACACTGGTACACTTAACCCGATCAGCACTGGGTACTGTATGGGAGTTTTGAATCACTGTATTATACACCTGAAACTAATATAACCCTGTATGTTCACCAAACTAAATTTAAAATAAAAAATTAAACACATGTATTGACTCTTTGAAGAAAAATAACTTATTAATAATTCTATAATAGTGTCCTACCCATGGACAGATATTGGTGCATTGACTTGAAATTGTACATGTTTAAAAGAATGTGGTTTGAAATATGTTCTTATTTTCTTTGTATGTAGATTTCGGGATTTACAAAGGTGCAGGTTTGTGCAGATTTGAAGATCAGTATCTTACGAGCTTGTAAAACAGGTAATTTATTTTTTACAGTCTAAAAGAGAAACAGCCATTTATTGATCGTCTGTGACAATGTTTTACATATATTAACTCGGTTAGTTCTTGCATAAAACTCAGGGTCCTGGGATCCAGCCCCACATTGGGCTCTCTGCTCAGCAGGGAGCTTGTTTCCTCCTCTCTCTCTGCTTGCCTTTCTGCCTACTTGTGATCTCTGTCAAATAAATGAATAAACTCTTAAAAAAAAAAGTTGTTCTTACAAAGTTCATGGGAAATATTCAATTTCTGTCCATCAAACTATGAGAAGATACTCCTCTAAACATGACATTATTTTCACATGTATAGGAGTAATTTCTTATAACTTGAGGGTATTTCTGTATTTATTTTTAAAAATTAAATACATTCAGATACATTAATATCAAGTAATCAGTGCATTCAGAAACAACATTCTCAGTCTGGAATTTAAGAGAGAAAGTGGTGATGTGTGATATGTGTATATTTAGGTGCTCTTTTTCTTTTCCCCCTTGTGCAGGAGCTGGAAATATAATGGTGAACAAAACGGTTGGTTCCTGCTCTGTCAGAAGCTAAGGTTTAGTGAGGAAGATAAAACCAAGTAAACAAGCAACAGTTAAGTGAGATGAATGTCCTGGTCGGGGAAGTCAAGGGTGCTCTTGGAAACAAAGCAGGGACACTCAGCTGAAGCTGTAAGTGTTAGTACTTGAAAAATATAGGAGTAGGGATGTCTGGGTGGCTCAGTCAGTTGAGCGTCTGCCTTTGGCTGGAGTCATGGTCCCATGGTCCTGGGATTAGGTCCCACATCAGGCTCCTGGCTCAGCAGGGAGTCTGCTTCTCTCTGCCTGCTGCTCCCTCTGCTTGTGCTGTCTCTTTCTCTTTCTGACAAATAAATAAAATAAAATAAATTAAAAAAAAAAAAAGAAAATATATAGGAGTTAGTAGGTGGTAGTGAGGCTGAAGGGTGATAGCATGGTGATCTATTACCCAGTCAGAACAGTGTACATGAAGGTCTGCGAGTGTACAAGAGAGCATAACAGATTGGAACATCTGAAAGAAGTTTCCTGTAGCCATATAGCACAGTGATTGGTGCTGGAACAGAACTGCTTTAGTTCGAATTCTGAGTCCCAGCCCTGTGACCTTGGACAATGCTCTTAACCTCTGTAATTCTGTTGCCAGAAGTAAATGAGATCACTTATTTAAGGTGATTAGTAACGTGCTGACACAGAGTAGACACTGTGTTTGTATTTGTAACGATGATGAAGCTAGAGCAAGGAATTGTGAACAAAGAAGTAGCCAGAGATGAATTACCAAAAGTTAAGTAGAAATCAGACAATGCAAAGACCCTATAGACTGAGTTAAGGAGGAAAGACAACTTATAAGGGCACAGGGAAGCCCTGAAATATTCTTTATAGAAGAATAGGTAGTCAGATTGATATTTCAGAATTTTAGAATGATCACTCTGGTTTTAGGGTGGAGTCTAGATTGGTCATGGTCCACACTACAGAAGAACCATTTGGGAGATTATAATAATAATCGGGCCAAGAAATGATGGTATTTTCTGTAGAGTGGTGGCAGTGAAGATGAAAAGAAGGTATGTTTGAAGGAAACTTAGAAGATTGAATAAACAGTGCTTACTACTTGATTATGTGTGGAAACCTGAGGGAGGAAGAACGTTTCTGGATATGGCAATTGGGTGAAGTTGGGTTCCATTTACAGAGAAACTGAAAGCAAGCAGGTGTTAGTAGATGGTGTGGGGGATGATATCAGAAGTGGAATATCTCATGGTGATAAGTACAAGATAGTGGGAGTGGATGGCTAAAGTGGAAGAGATGAAATACTTGTGAATAATCTTCTTTAATTTGCTTTTTCTACCTCAGAAGACCTGTTTGAGATGTGGTGGTTTCAACAAGGTCTCAGTTTCCTCCCTTCTGCCCTAGTAATTTGGACAGCTGCTGCTTTCATATTTTCATACATTACGGCCATAACACTTCACCATGTTGACCCTGCTCTGCCCTATATCAGGTCAGTGAAATGTATTTTTTTTTATAGGAGACTGTTTATGTATCATTCACATTTTAACAGTGAAGCCAACATTCCACGTTAACATTTTAAAATTCAGGTTTTATGTTCAACATTACAACAATACAAAGAGTATAAAAAGGAAGTTGTATTTGGTTCTTTCCATGTGATAGAGAAAGGTGGAGACAGGGATATGATTCACTTCGTGAATTAGTTAGTGAATTAAGACACTTTAAGTGCCTTGTCTTCCAAATAAATATTTGAGGTTGTCTCAGAAAATAGAAGTGGAATTATTCTCCCTTTAAAATTCAAAAATGCGGGGCGCCTGGGTGGCTCAGTAGGTTAAAGCCTCTGCCTTCAGCTCAGGTCATGATCTCGGGGTCCTGGATCAAGCCCGCATGGCATCGGGTTCTCTGCTCAGCAGGGAGCCTGCTTCCTCCTCTCTCTCTGCCTCCCTCTCTGCCTGCTTGTGATCTCTGTCTGTCAAATGAATAAATAAATAAATCTTAAATAAATAAATAAAATTCAAAAATGCTGCAAACAACAGTAGTAGTATTAAAAGATAATGGTAATGACAACTATTTAGTGATCTACTTACTATGTACGAGGTAATATTCTAAGCATTCTTCAGATGATAATTGAATCCTTACAACTACCCTATGAAGTAAGAATTGTTACTCCTATTTAAGAGAGAAGGAAATAAGTTATTTGTTCAAAACTCATGACTCAGTAAGAGGTGGAACCAAAATACAGTTTGGGCAGTTTGACTCTAGACACCCTGCTTTTAATCTTTATGACATATTGTCTAGGTCTTTCTGACACATTAAGTATCAAAATTTATCAGTAATATTTTTGAAATTTCAAAACTAATAATGATATAAGTATGGGTACTCAGTTGCTTGTGCTATGTTTGTGACTCTCTTTTTCCAGTTATAAAGACAATATATACTTATCCTAACAAATTTTAAATAATACTAGATTGATTATAAAAGTAAAAGTGAAAGTCTGTTTTAGCCCCTCTCCATTTCCTGCCTGTCCAGAGGTAATTAATGGTTTGGACGATTTCCTTCCATAGTTTGTTTTGTTGTTATAGTTGTTTCATTTATTTATTTGTTTACCTTCTGAAAAAATAACCTCTACAATGTAGAAAATAGTGAATTTTTAAAGGGTGATGAGCCAGAAGTCTAAATTTATCTTTTTAAAAGTATCAAAAAGAGATTAGAATGTTACTATCTACATTTGTTCATGCAGTGGTGTGGTATGGAGCAAAGGATAGCAATGAATTGGGTACACTTTTGGAAGATGTACAAAAACCAAAGTTATTTTAGAATTGAAGGTTCTGATTCTAGAAACAATTTGATGAATAATCACCACTGATCGCTGCTACAGGAACATGTAGCTTAAGGAGACAGTTCATTCTTTAGTAACTTTTTAGAGAACATACATCAGTAATTCTTGAGTGCCTTTCAGCATTTTTATTTCCCCTTCAAAAACTTGTCTGCTTTCACTTTAAGAAGCTTTTAATCATTTAAGAGGCCTTTGGGTTCTTTTTCAGAGTTTCAGTTCTCTGATGGTACTGCATGTGATTTTCTGATAGTACCCTAGACACTTTCTTTTCTGTCCCTGTTCTTAGTATTATTACCCTGGGACCTTTCTCCAATGTTCTAATACATTTAAACTCAGTCTACGGCCATACCACCCTGAACACTCCCGATCTCGTCTGATCTCGGAAGCTAAGCAGGGTCGGGCCTGGTTAGTACTTGGATGGGAATCTTAGTACTTAATTTTACTTCTCGGGCTCATTTCCTTCATCTGAAGAATGATTAAGTTAGACTAGATGCTCTGCAAAGTTCCTCTCTGTTTACAGACCCCACCTAAAAGGTTTAATTGTTAACAGTCCCAAAAGACATAGCCAAATGTAAATTTCTACACCAAAGACAATTTCACAGGAAGTATGTTTCAGGTGTTCTCTTAGTTGGTTCACGTAGTGGATGCCTGTGTAGAATGCAGGAGATGAGTACTGGGGGATGAGAACAAATTAGAATCTCTATGTATATTTTTAGATCTTGATATTTGAACTTATCTAATAAATACATAAATTTTGAAGTTACACAATTAGACTTTTTTTTTTTTTGATGGTGTGTGATCAAAATAGTTTGATGACCACTGGGTTGGAGAGCTGTGTTGATGAGGTGATGGACTTAGATTATTTTCTTGTAGTCCAGTTTATATCAGACTGTTCCAGAGCCGAGGCAGGAGCACACTTAGCCAGCCATCTTGGAAATGAGTGCTTTTGTTTCCTTACAGGGTATTTCTAAACTGTAGCATCTCTTGAAATACAGCTATTAAAATTTTAGGTAATCAGAATTTTTTTTTCTGATTGTAGGAATATATATACATTATTCTTGAAACTTTGAAAGGTAGAGGAAACAAGCAGCTAAACCATAGTTCTCACTCCCTGAAGATGACCAGAGTAACAGAATCTTTTGTTTCTAAAGATATGTCTTAGAGTTGGAAGGAGCAATCCTTATAATTTACATGTGTTACTTTACTTTTCATAAACCTAACCCAAATTTCACCAAACCCTATTGATTCCTTACCAGATGCGACTTTCCTTCTCTTTTTGATTCCAGTTGGATTGTGTTAGCTGAGATCCTTATTCTCTCTTTCCTCTAGTACTTCAGTTTGTGGCCAATGACTTTGTATTTTTCATCTTTACTGTAGTTTGAGGGAAGGGAAAGGAACTAACATTTAATGGGTGTCTCCCCTGTGTCTGCTGCTGTGCTAGATCTTCACATGTATTGTCACTTTCATTTCCTCATGTTGAGCTGAAGAGGCTGGAGGGAATTAATAGCCCCATTTTACAGTCATAGAAAGATAAAAGAGCATACCCAAAGTTGCATAGTAAATGGTAGGTGTTGATCTGGATCTGTGTTTTCCCTGCTGCCCTGAAACACAAGCATTTTAAGCTGATACATTGTAATACATTGTGATCAGCATTTTTAACAGAAGTCTGGACAGAATGCTCTGGGATTCCTCATTCTGCTACAGGAGTTTGCCAAGGCTCTGGAGGGCAGGGAAAAATTGGTCTCATGTGGAAGCTCCAGGAGGGGAAGGGCTCTTTTACTAACCACTGTACTCCTGTCCCTTAAATACTGTTGGGCACATAGTAGGTGCTTGATAAATGTTCTTTTAAATTGACAGGAAATGATTAGGTATTAATTGAGTTATAGACAGGGTCAACAACATATGACAAAAGCAGAGTTGCGAAAGGATCTGTAGTGTTTTGGGAACATCCAGGTGGGACAGAGGAACATACCTGCCCAATTGATGGAAATCAGTAACACAGCCTTAAGGTACCTGGGGTAGGTTTTTTGGTTGGGTTTTGTTGTTGTTGTTGTTATTTTTTTTTTAAAGATTTTCATTAATCTATTTGAGAGAGAATGAGCAGGGACGTGGGGCAGAGGGAGAAAGAAGCAGGCTCCCTGCTGAGCAAGGAGCCTGATGTGGGTCTCAATAGCTTAACTGCCTGAACCACCAGGTGCCCGGGTTTTTTTGTTTGTTTGTTTGTTTGTTTTTTAAATCAATTTCTGTTGATTTCTGTTATCTGAAAAAGAAGTAATCTTGGGGTGCCTTGGTGGCTCAGTCAGTTAACCAGGTGCCTTTGGCTCAGGTCATGATCGCAGGGTCTTGAGATCAAGACCCACATCTGGCTCCCTGCTCAGTGGAGAGTCTGCTCCCCCAACTCTCTCGGCCTGCCGCTCTGCCTACTTGTGATTTCTCTCTCTCGCTCTCTGTCAAATAAATAAATAAAATCTTAAAAAAAAAAAAGTAATCTCAAGTGGTATGAGAAAGAAGTGAATTAAGGGCTACTGGGTGGCTCAGTTGGCTAAGCATCTGCCTTTGGCTCAGGTCATGATCTCAGGGTCCTGGGATAGAGACCCACATCGGGCTTCCTGCTCAGTGGGGAGCCTGCTTCTTCTCCCTCTGCCATTCCCCCTGCTTGTGCTCTCTGCCAAATAAATAAAATCTTTAAAAAAAAGAAAAGTGAACTAGATAAATACTATAGCTCAAACTGTCATGTTCTCGTAAAATTATATGAGTTGAACTTAGGAATGTGTAAAAAGATACAGGATTTGAAGTAATCCATTATTTCTTACTCCTTAGAAAAAATGCACATGTATATTTAGTGAGAGAAACCCACATACCTTCTTTTTTTTCTTTCAGTGACACTGGTACAGTAGCTCCAGAAAAATGCTTGTTTGGGGCAATGTTAAATATTGCTGCAGTTTTGTGTAAGTAATGGGAATTGTTTTAAAAATCAAAATTAATGGGGTGCCTGGTGGCTCAGTGGGTTAAAGCCTCTGCTTTCGGCTCGGGTCATGATCCCAGGGTCTTGGGATCGAGCCCCACGTCAGGCTCTGCTCAGCAGGGAGCCTGCTTCTCCCTCTCTCTCTGCCTGCCTCTCTACCTGCTTGTGATCTCTGCCTGTCAAATAAATAAATAAAATCTTTAAAAAAAAGAAAAAAATCAAAATTAATAGTGAAATTGCCCTTTCCTTCTTTAAACACTTGTGTTACTTGTTTTACTTTCTGGTTATACCTGAGGGAATGTTATCACTAAATTATTGATCCCACATATGTTCCTTTTCAAAGAAAGGCAGTTTCTAAAAATGCTAAATTATAGAAATAAATCCTTAAAAAATATCTATAAGGCTATTTGACTACTCATCCAAATAGAAGTTGTAAAGTATAATCAAATAGTTTTTGAGACCTTAAGTGGATTTCTTAAGTGACCAGTAGAGGACAGAAAGCTTATAAATACACTGACTACAGCTAACACCAACTAAATTCATTTAAGGATAAACAATTTAGAAGTTTAAGAGTAGCGGTGGAACTGTGTTTTGATTTTTGAACGATGTTCTAACACCAAAGGAATGGAATTCTACTGTAATTTACATCCTGTTCATTATTTATTTCTTGAATCAAACTTGTATTAATGGTTAACTAAAATATTTTTTTCATCAATTGTGATTGTTTTAAATATTTGCACTTTTCCATATGGTATTTATTATCTGCTTGGATCAAAAATTGAAGTCAAGGAAATGAATGATTCAGTACATAGGAGTTCATCTTATGACTAAAGTTTTCAAAAACATGTCTACAACAGCATATCTCTGTTTCATTTTCTATACTTCCAAGTTCTTTGGCAATACTTTTGCAATAGAAAATTTGACTTGATTTGACCCTTTCTTGATAATAATTATCATAAAATCGGTGTTTTTGTTTGTTTTCTGTGTAATTGACTGCTATATCTGATTGAACCAAGTTGTAATAATTTGAAATAAAATGAAATTGGAATGAAACAAATCACCTTTTGGTGTTTCTTTTTTTGTTGTTTTTGTTTGTTTGTTTGTTTTTTGCTAGTACCCATTTTATCCATATTTTAGCAATAATTACTTTAAACTTTAATGCTAATCATATAGAATATTTTGTTTTTTATAACACTTATTATTAGAGATTTTCAGGAAACATCAAATTTATCTCTTAAATTTTGTTCTAAATATTGAGGCCCATGAGAGTGCCCTTCAGTCACACAGAGATATTACTAGTTCCATAATGCAACCTTAAAGGGTCTTTAAAATCAAGAGCTGTTTCTGTTTTTTGGTTTTTCTCTTCTCTCAAATTAACTTTGAAAGCAAGATTTATGTTAAGTGACTTTTGTTAACTCTTTGTTGGCAACTTTATTCCATGGTTACTTATTACTTTGCTGTCTTTTGGGTTATCTCTTCCCAGGCATTGCAACCATTTATGTTCGTTACAAGCAAGTTCATGCCCTGAATCCTGAAGAGAGTCGTATCATCAAATTAAATAAGGCTGGCCTTGTACTTGGATTACTGAGTTGTTTTGGACTTTCTGTTGTGGCAAACTTCCAGGTTTGTATTTTAGCCTAGCATAAGTATTTTCCTGAGGTACATAAATTAATACATGTTCAAAAGGAAACCCGAAACATTCAGTTACACACTGCTATTGTTTCTTTGCCTTAACAAAGTAGAATCCCCTGCCTTTAAATCATTTGACCTTCTTAGGGTTCACTACATACAAAATTAAAAAATTCATTCCCAGTAAACTCCTGAAAACCTATAAATTATTCTGACCTTTTAAGGTTTCACAGGACTCTCTTAGACTCTTCATTACTACTTAGTTGGAGATTACTCCAAGACCAGAGAGAATTGATATAAATTATAAGTGACACAATTATAGATTTGAACTTTGAAAAAATATATATAGCTAGGAGCACCTGGCTGGCTCATTTGATAGAGCATGCAACTTGTGATCTCGGGGTTGTGAGTTCGAGCCCTGTGTTGGGTGTAGAGATTACTTAAAAGTAAAGCTCTTTCCCAAAAGCTCTTTGGGGGAAAAAAATATATGCCCGATAAGTTACACTCATTTACCTATTTTATATTCTTGTTTAGATGTTCCCGTTGATTACCTCTATTTCTAGGTGCTCAGCCCCTCATATGAGGAGATAAAGGGAGGATATGGAGCTTTTTCACCTTTTTCTCAGGGAATTCTTCAAGTAGAAGGTTAACTTCCACAAATATTTGCAAACTCTTCACATTCCTTTTAACTGGCATTCTTTCAGATGAGTCTTTGGTAATACCAGCTATGTCCTGGGCATATGGGTGTTTTTTGATTAATGGTTCTGCAGTCTTCAGAGTTTCAGTTTAGACATCTAATAACCTATTTAGATATCTAATAACTATTTATACACCCTCATACAAATACACATATAGAGGCATATTCATACATCCACTGCAGATATTTTTGGCTGATAGATGGCTTTCCTTCCACAGTGATTTAAGGCACAGACACCATCCATCTTTGAGCTCTCCCATTCCCTAAGTCCTTACTGTCTTCTGCATCCAGCCAACTTGAAACAGCCAAAGAGAATATGCAGAAATCACACCTGCTTCTTAACAACCTTGACCTGACAGTGACTCACATCATCCTACTAACATTTGCTAGACACAACAAGAGGGAGTGGGAAATGAAGTCATGCTGAGCATCAGTTCCTGGGGCAACTCCATACTATGGAAGGGGCGCAGAATTTCTGGTGGCTAGCTAGCTAGCTGTCTTTGCCACAAATAGGATTCTGCCTTCACCAATCAGTTTCTGAAGCTCAGTGTTAAAAATATGTTTTGGGGAAATTTTAGTATATGGATAGTGATTCTTTGTTCCAGTTGTCCCTTTACCAATTTAACTGTATCTCATCCCTGTGTGTGGATAAGAATGGATCCCAAAGTGACCTCCACACGTAAGATGCTACCAGTATTAATAATTGATAGTTTACACAATCCAGTTCCTAATTGTGGCCTGTGGCTGCCTTTCTGCCTTTTTCTCATTTATGTATAAAAACACTTTATATACTTTTATTGCTGTGTTCCTTTTAGCTTTCATTCTAATTAACCTTTACCACAGAGGTCCCTGGGCTTTTTAATTTTGAATCAAATTCCTTTTTTCTCTCTTGATCACATCCTTTTTCTTGCAACTTTGGACCTGTTGAATTTCTTTCACATCCTTCACTGATAGCTTCATTGCTGGGCCCTATTTATAAGCAGATTCTATAGCAGTACCCCAATATCCTTCCTTCCTCTCGTATAAACTTTTCCTGCTTAAGTGGTGAGTGCATTGCCCCTGCCTCTTTCCACTTCTGTGTTGCAGAACAAACTCAAGTTACAGAGTTTAACTTGGAAGAGCCTCTAGCACTGTGTTTTAAAGTAGGGACTTGTTGATTTTACCCCTTAAACATTTCTTGAAAACATCTGCTTCTCTCCATTTCCATCTCTGCTTTCTCTCCCTACCATATCCTCAGCTAGTTCAGATTTCATTATTTCATAGATCTTGTTATTTCATAGCCTGGCCTAGTACCATAGCCGCTTAAATGCTTCCTCTGCCTTCACTCTTACCTCCCTTTCATCTAATACTGCAGCCAGTGTAATCTTTTGGGATTATATATACATCTCACTCTGTTTCCTTGTGCCCTGCTTAAAACTGTACAGCTCCAAGCTTCCATGAAAGGAGATATAATCAAGAGAGAAAAAGGAATTTGATGAACTGCCAAGCTGCTTAATTAATTCAAAGGTCTTGCATGATCTACTTCTCTAGCATCGTTCTACATCATTCCCCTTCTTAATATCCTCCCTTGTACATAACACTGGACTTTCTTTGTTCCTTAAATAAGACAAGTTTATTTCACTCCATTTCACATGTTTCTTTTGTTGGACATTTCACAACCCCAAACCTAAATAAATCTAGGTGTCTTCAAGTTCTCTATGCATACTGCTTCCTCAGGGAGCTCTTCTCTGTGAATAGACTTGTTCCCATATAGAGTTTTCTTTATTTGTATTCTTTATGTTCTCTTAGCCTCTGGAAACAAATTCTTCACAGCACTTAGTATAGTCTAATTTTGTATCTGTGTGTGGTTTTTAAAATTTTTTAGTTGATCTATTTCTCCATTAATTATAAGCACAATGGTTGTGTTCACCACTGTATATTCATCACCTAATGTAGTACTTCAAACAAAGACGTTCTCATTGTTTAGTGACTTACTAAAGAGGCTAAAGGGACTAAGCAGGATGGATAAAAATTCTCTTGCTACTGCTGTGGTTGTCTGTGCTTAAAGAGACCTAATGTGATTTGGAAAACTCTGACTTAAAAAATGCAGATTTAATTTCTTTGAAAACAACTGTGTATAATAATATTCAGCAAAACAAACACATGCTAAGCATCCTCAGTGCCTACTTAGAAATATTTTTCCCTTTGAAGGACATTTATCCTTGAGGAAACTTAGAAAGGATAAGTAAGCAGAAATCTGTATTAATTTTGTAGGGCTGCCATAACAAAATACCATAAATTGAGTGACTTACAGTAACAGAAATTTATTCTCTTAAAGTTTAGGAGGCCAGAAGTCTGAAACTAAGATGTTAGAAGGGATAGTTCTCTTTTGGGAACACATGCCTCTTCTCTAGTTTCCAATAGTTACGAGCCATCCTTGGTATTGCATGGCTTGTGGCAACACAACTCCATAATTTGTGCCTCTGTTGTTACATGCCATTCTTTCTTCCTATAACATTTATCTTCAAGGAGACTTCAGAGAGAGGATAAGGCTAAATAAAGATTAGTTCCTAAGTTTCATTAACTGCTTGTAGGTAAAGATTACAGACCATTCAGTGTATACTTTTTAAGTTCTTTATCAGACATTTGCTCCTGACCACACATAATGCTATAATTTTCTTGTCTTTGTCAAAGGGTAAGTTTTTGTCTTTGCTTTGTGAAAAGATATATTTTTAAAGAGAATGAAATAATGACTTTTGTACATGTTATTTAACTTACTAATTAATGAGGGAAATAGTAGGTAGTACAAATCAGCTAAAAAGATAAATCAAGATACCACAGGTTTGTAGTCAAATAAGGAATGCTAAAACAACTTTATGATGTAAAACTGGTCATTATTCACAGAGTGATAATTAATAACATTCAAAAAGACACAATTGCATTTGTTTAGATATGGGTTATTTGCATTTCTATCAGTTTTCTACAAATTAACTTCTGTCTCTACACATAACTTCTATCATTATGGAAATTTTCAGAGCCAGGTAAAACTGACATTCGTGTAGAACCAGTGCCAGAGGCTTTAACATTCCACTGGAGTACTCTCTGGCCTATTTCAAGAACTTTTGCTGTTTCCCTGGTCTCTAAAATAACAAAATTGAATGTCCAAGCAGAAGTACTGCCAGTTAAAACCAGTTTTAAATTGCTTTATTTTTAATTATAAAAATACAGTAATAAGTGCTCTCCATTCTTTGTTTTTACTTTTTAATTCACAGGATTTTGTTGTTGGAACTGTGTACTGATCACAGGTGGGCATCAATCAGGCTCTATCTGTATTTAGCTTCATTAGTTTATATGAGAATATTTTTTTCAAAGATTTTATTTATTTATTTGACAGAGAGAGATCACAAGTAAGCAGAGAGGCAGGCAGAGAGAGGGGGGATATCAGTCTCCCTGCTGAGCAGAGAGTCCAATGTGGGGCTTGATCCTAGGACCCTGAGATCATGACCTGAGCAGAAGACAGAGGCTTAACCCACTGAACCACCCAGGTGCCCTATATGAGAATACTGTTAAGGGGAAATTTTATCCATATTCCTGCTTGTAGCCCTAAAATTGTTAATTTTGTTTTTGTCTATATTTTTCTAGCCTTTAATTGTATGTATAGATAAATTCCCAAAAGAAGATAATACTATTTTGTATTATGTTTTATGGGAGCTGAAGTTTTTTTTCATTGTTACCCATAGTGGTAATAGCAATGCATTTTTTTCTCTTCCCAGTACTCGTAACTTATTGCCAGTTAGAACACCACAAACCGAATCAAAATAGCCCTTCCTCTCCAAAAGAAAACCAATGGCTTTGGCAAAAACATTATTACCTTTTACTTACTATAGCTTCAACTAAGAAAACTGGGTGCTATGTTTGTGAATTAGCACAGTCAGTTGTGAAAGAAGGGACCCAAGTCCTAACCTCTCCCCTCTTGTTACCCCGTCTTACACTCTGCCAGGTGCTCTGCGGTGCCTTCTCAACCAAGTGAAATACAGACTGCATCAGCTTCGAAAACTAGAGCAGTTCAACCAAAAACATTTGTAGAATTTTTGGAGAGCTACTGTTGTCACTTTTAAGCAGAGGGTACATGTAGTAAAAAGTAAAATGTAAATGGATACTGATAAAAAGGAGGAAAATATTGGAATTTACGGTAATCTTATGTATAATTTATCCAAAATCAATTGATGAGAGCCAAGAGGGAATGCTTTAATTTTTTGAGCCTTCAGATTGCACCCAGATTTAAATTAGATTTAAGTTGAAACCCTCCCTCCAGCTTCTCAACCACCCTGCTCCTCCTTTGCCATGCACTACCCTTTTTCTATCCCTTATTACTATATAACAAATGATGGACTTTACTTATTTCTAAAGTTTGCCACTTACTGTTTGTGCTTCTTCACTCGAATGTAAATTCTGAGGGCCAGATTTTTGTCTGTTTTGTCCGCTAATATATCTGAGTACTTAGTTAGAACAGTGCTTGACATAGAAGAGGTACCCAAATAAACATATTATTCAGTGAGTAAACGAATAATTCCTGCCATGTTTTCAGTGGTAACTATGAAGAGTTTGGTTTACTGCAATCTTCTGGCTTTTGCAGAGTACTCTGAGAGAGAATTGCTTCAGGAAATAATCTCTAGAATTCACAGTGCTTTTCCATTCAGTGACTTTTTTTGAGATCACTAGCCTGTGCTCTTAAATATTGTGTTGGCAGTATGTTTTGAGTTTCTCTTATTTATTTCTTCCTTCTACCTCTCAGAAAACAGCCTTTTTTATTGTACATGTATGTGGAGCTGTGCTCACCTTTGGTATGGGCTCGTTATACATGTTCGTTCAGACCATCCTTTCCTACCAAATGCAGCCCAAAATTCATGGCAAACAAGTCTTCTGGATCAGACTACTGGTGGTTATCTGGTGTGGAGTAAGTGCATTTAGCAGTATCCTTTGCTGTAAAATGTAGCTGTACTTGGAAGGGAATTAAATAACAGAATTTAAGTGAACACTGTTGGCATATTGTGAGCAGGCATTTTATGGGGGAGATTCTTGGGTTACTAACCCTAAATTTAAGGTAGAGATTCAAATTTGATATAGGATCTCAATAATTGAACTGGGGACAAAGATAAAATTCAGCCTGATCATACTCACTTCAGAGATAGGAAGGATGAGTTAATGCCCTCACGAGAACAATTATGTAGCAGAATCTTAGGCTAGTACTGCTGATTTACTGAGCAAAGAGGGATTGACTGTGTAAACCATTTCATAGTAATCCTCTGGGTACATTTAAATTTTCACTACTGCTATATAATATCGAGTCTTTAAGAAAATGGGTTTGGACCTTGGAAACAAATGTATGAGTAATCCTTGTGGACTTTTAAAGTGCTTTTTATTTTGAATCTAATTTAAACTTACAGGTTTTCTCTGAGATTCTCCTTGACTTACTTTTTGTATAGTGCTGACTTGCTCATCACTTTTGTACAGTGGGAATTTTGGCACAGATATTGTACAGAAACTCCATTGGAACCCTGAGGACAGAGTAAGAACTTGGAATCTATAAAACATAGTTTTATATTAAGGATGACTCTTTTGGTTGATTTTGATGTATTTTTCATGTCATCACTAAAAATGATACTTTTCTAGAATAATCTTTTTGTTAAATTAGGATTATTTTCTATGTCTGATCGAGTTTATGTAGCACTACCAGTATTTTTCTGTCGCAATTCAACAATGAACATTTTCAAGACATAAGGAGAATTGTGATGGTAAAGAGTTTTCTCAGAAATTGACTCCCCCAAATATGGACGTAATGTACAACATACCCAACTGAGCTCTTTTATTATTGGAATACTTGTTTTCTGAATTACCAACTAGAAGTTTATTATTACATACTCTTTATTTAGGTTCCAGTATAGTGGATATCTGAATGGAGATAACATCTTTGACCCTGAGTAAAAAAAGAGGAGGGACATATACTAACTAGATGACAAAATTAAGTTCATCTGTTTTCACAAACCTCTCAGTGATATTTCATTTTGAATTATTTTTAAAGAATTAACCGTGGATAGGACATGTTGTAAGAATGAAAGAATGAAATAATTTACTAGTTTTCCTCAGTTATAATCTATATATTATTTAATGCTTTATTTTTAGTGTAAAAATAACACTAAGTTTATCATGAGCATTTTTTACTGAAACATTTTTAGTGGCATTTACTGAATCTTATGGCTGTGGGAAAGGTGGTAACTTCCCCATTATAGAGTAGAGGTTCTCCTGTTCTTAGTTCTTCAAATGGAGATTTTTATTTGCTCTAGTTGAAATTACGATAGCTATATCATTTAGGAAGACTTTCCTAATGCCTTTCTTCAATTCTTGGGATATGTTCATCATCATTAGCCATCAGGGAAATTCAAATCAAAACCACATTGAGATGTGTTCAATAAATTAGGATTTTTTTTTTTTCCCCCAGAAAGTTTGGATATGGAATTACTTATAAAAGATAAATAGAATTAAGTTTTTAAACAAACATTATTTTAGAAAGTTCTATATTTACAGAAATATTGTGAAAACAGTGCAGAGGGTTCTGTTATCAATATATTCTGTACATACACTTTTTATTAATATCTCTAATTAGTATGGCATGTTGGTTACAATTAACAAACTCACATGGATATAGTTTTTGACAAAAGGCCATAGTATATTAATATGTCCTTAGTGTTTATCTCATGTCCTTTGAACTTCAGAAGACAGATTGGTTTGCAGATTTTATGGTTTTTTTATTTGAGAGAAATTCTGGATCATTCAAATGAAATTTCAAAAAATTATTCTTTTTTTCCATTGTCACTCAAGGGTTATGTGCTTCACATGATCACCACTGCAGCAGAATGGTCTATGTCTTTCTCCTTCTTTGGTTTTTTCCTGACTTACATCCGTGATTTTCAGGTAAGAAAACACAGCATTAGATTTATGCAAACTTCCCTCAGGTGGAATAAAAGAAGATGCTATAGTCAAGTCTCCAACATTTTTGAAAATTAACTTCATAAGCAGTGATGCTGTAAGACGAGCTGCTCAGGTAAGTCATTTCTGTGTTTGAGAGAACAGTGTGTTGTTAGTAAGGGGTTCAGCCTTGAAAATCAGATTGTAAAATAAGTCAATTTCATCAATTCTGCCTATGTTTATGTAGGCCAACCTCAACATTTTATTTCACCAATTCCTTTTAGAAACCAAAGAAAAATGAAGAACTTCTGAGTAGAAAAGTTGGTTTTCCTAACTCTGTTGGTACTACAGATGATACCTTTGGCAGTACAACATCTGTCTCAGTCTTATTACTCATTAGAATTGATTTACATCTCCAATCCCAAAAATATTCTTCAGAACATTTTGAAGACGGAATGTTGAAGACGTTGAAGATGTCTTTAAGGAACAAACACCTATATATAATTTTCTTTTCTGTTACAGAAAATTTCTTTACGAGTGGAAGCCAATTTACATGGATTAACCCTCTATGACACTGCTCCTTGCCCTGTTAACAATGAACGAACACGGCTACTTTCTAGAGATTTATGATGAGGGGATAAAATATATCTGTGATGATTGCGATTCTCAGGGATTTGGGGGAAATGTTCATGAAAGTTCCTTATTCTGCTCTGAAAATTTTAAACAGTTAATCAAGGCTGACAGTGATATTGATGAATACTGATAATCAAGAGACTTGATGAATAAAGCCATTTGATAAGTTATTTTCAAGGGTATCTTCAAGAAGACCATGTAAAAACATTTATGCCTATACTTTCTTTTTAATCCCAGAAAATAAAACCAAAGGACTACAACAACACTGTAGATTTTTTTCTACTTTATTTAAGAGGAACAACAAGATGTGCACCAAGCAATCTACAAAATCCAGCCTTTCATATTTTCTAAATCATTGTAAACCATGTTTTGCTTGGAACACTCTTCTAAGAGACATTTTCCAAGGACCCTGGATAATCATTATTACTCAACAGCTCCTTTAGAACTGGATTTTGAAGTAATAATTTTACCATTTCAATACATTTCTTACAGTCTTTATAAATTTTTTTTCTTTTGGAATCCACTTATTAATGGGAGCAGACCAGAATTCATGTAAGTGCTTTCATTGCTTAAGTTAGCACAAGTGCTTCTATAGGTATGGACTTGATTCCTGCCACAAGGCCAAATTCTATGCCAAGGGGTCTGTCACACGTTTCATGAAGCTTAGTCTCCGAAATGAGATTTTAATTACTAATGCATGAGAGAAGTAGCTGTAGGCAGATTTACTTCAATTGGGTTTTACATAAAACAAAGGTTAGTGTTCATACTTAAGGCTGAGCAGTTAGAGAATAACAGTAGATATGATTAATATAAGTAACCACAAACTGCAGTCAAGAGCATCTTAGATTTTCATTTATAGCAAATTATAATTATTTATAAAAGTAGTCTTGAGTGGGCAGGTATTAAGTCTTTGGAACAGGGTGTGATCTCTGTAGAACCCAAATTCTAAAGGACAAAATCAGTCCAAAAAAAACAAGGCACAGAATAATTTTGATACCTGTATCCATCAAAGCTGGTTTTTTTCCTATCTCTCTCTCTCTCTCTGTCATGCAAATCATCAGATAGCTTCTACTTGGATCCCTATCTGGGTCAATAAAGGATGGTTTACAGATCCCAGATAAAATTCATATTCAAATTATCCATCCAGAAGGTTCTCGGTGGTGACTGGTTCTCAAAAGGATCTTTGAAGAAGATTAATGAGGTCTATCATTTTTTTTTAAAGATTTTATTTATTTATTTGACAGAGATCACAAGTAGGCAGAGAGGCAGAGAGAGAGAGGAGGAAGCAGGCTGTCTGCAGAGCAGAGAGCCCGATATGGGGCTCGATCCCATGACCCAGGGATCATGACCTGAGCCGAAGGCAGGGGCTTTAACCCACTGAGCCACCCAGGCGCTCTGAGGTCTATCATTTTAGAAGAAAAGGTTCTGTAGCCAAAATAAAAAAATGGTGAGAACAAGTTTAAAGCACAAAGAAGGAGCACTTTTAAAGGAAAAATGGATATATGGTGGAACCAGATCTTAATTAGGAATAAGTTGCTAGATATAAGATTGTGTAAATAATATTTCTGAAGACTTCTGGGCTAATAAGACAAAATGGGATAAAATACTGTTTGCAGCAGTGAATGTGGGAGATATTTCAGTAAATGCTGATTCATTGAAATCTGGTATCACTAGAAAAAAATGTGGATACAAACCATGAAAAATTTCTGTCATGCCTCTGAAAATTATGGTGCAGCCTCACCTGAGAAACAGCATTCAGTCCTGAGTCCTGTACATGACGAAAGTTGAAATTCAAGTTGTGAAGGATGACAGTGTGGTGAGAGAGGAATTGATAGAATCGAAGTTTACAAATTATATATGGGGAGGATGGCATAGGGAGAAACTTGGATTTATAGGCCCATACTAGAATATTAGGCTTAAAAATATGCACTAACACATTAAAGAAATTATTTTAAAACAAAATGTTACTTTGATAGCATTTTTTTAAAAAAGATTTTACTTATTTATTTGACAGAGATCACCAGTAAGCAGAGAGGCAGGCAGAGAGAGGGGGGAAGCAGGCTCCCTGCTGAACAGAGAGCCCGATGTGGGGCTCGATACTAGGACGCTGGGATCATGACCTGAGCTGAAGGCAGAAGCTTTAACCCACTGAGCCACCCAGGTGCCCCACTTTAATAGTATTTTAATCCCATCATTTAACCTTAATCCTTAGGCATAATAGAGGTTGAAAATACTAAGTTCAAAGGAGGATTATAAGCAGAAAGTTTTGAATGTGTGTTTATCCTTCACTTATGGCTGAAGTAACAGGAAGGTAATTACCCCCTCCCTCAAAATATGCCTTGCCTCCACCATCAGTACAGTAGCTTGGATAAACAGATAAGGCATTCCTTTTCAATTCAATCAACACTTTTGTATTGAATATTTATCCTTAAAAAAGAAGGTCTTAAGCTGACAAAATAAGCAAGTTCTATGAACTGAGTGTATCTATTCCTTTTTTGACCTGGATATACAGCAAGACTATATTTACCAGCTTCCCTTTCAAGTAAGTATGAGCATGAGAGTGAATTTTAGGCAGTGAAATGTAAATGAAATGGGTGTTCATTATTTTATTAAGATTCTGAGAAATGGTGATGCTCTAACCCAATTTTTTCTCCTTACACTAAATGGATATTGATGACAAGATTTTAGGAGATGACAAAAATCACATGATAAAATGAACCTGAACTAGTCCACTTTTAATTTTAAATTTTAAAAATCAAACGAGATCTTTTATAATTTAGGAGCTCCATTTTTATCCATATCCCAGTTGCTTAAATTATATTGTATGTTGCCAGAATAGTGCCATATATTGTAAGTGTTCAGTGGATTTGTGAAAGAGAAAGAGAACTTTTCTTATCTCTTCAGTGTCCTGTATAGACTCACTATGAAATGAAGTTCAGTAAACATTGGCTTATTAGTAACTTTGTAAATCCTTGATATCTGTCTTCTTTTCAGCCAGCCAGATTGCTAATTTTAGTAAACTACTCATTTACTAGGACGATAAGATCATAGAACAGAACTAAAATAAAGAAAAAAAAATACTTCTGAGACATTGTAAGTGTAAGCAACTGGGTCCTCCAAAAGGCATGGTAATTTGAGAGAGGTCACCTACTGAGGAAGCCTGAGTAGAATACAAAGAGAATACTTCAGGAAATCTAAAATGTGCTATTGGAATGTAGTGCAGAGAGGAAGTCCCCATGTTTGGATATCAGGCAGTTTAGCTGAAAAGCACAAAGATTCCACTAGGATCTCATCGGTGGTCAGATCCCAATCCCCACTGAAAGGCAGGGACGCCTGGGTGGCTCAGTTGGTTAAGCGGCTGCCTTCGGCTCAGGTCATGATCCCAGCGTCCTGGGATCAAGTCCCACATCGGGCTCCTTGCTTGGCAGGGAGCCTGCTTCTCCCTCTGCCTCTGCCTCTGCCTGCCTCTCTGTCTGCCTGTGCTCTCTCTAACAAATTAAAAAAAAAAATATTTGAAATAAGTGCTAAAGTTAAACTAAATCAGCAGCAGGGCTCATCACCTCAACTACAGATGAGATTAACTCAGCTTCCCTCTCCAAGAGTCTGACAAAGGAACAGCCAAACCCTTTTGTGGCAGTAACTATTATTTATTTTCATGTTATTTTCTACTTTTATGGAAAATATCCAGCATACAGCATGAAATTAGAAGACCTGCAGAGGAGCAAAAAGTTTGATCCAGAGAGCAAACAGTCAATAGAAGCAAACTCAGATTACCCAGATGTTACAGTTATCAGAGGTAGATTAATTATGATAAAAATGCTGAAGGAAGCAGTACAAAGGGTAGTAAACGTGAAGAGATGGGAATTTCAGAAGAGATATGTAAATTATGGGAAATAGAAATTCTAGAATAGAATATGATAGAATTACACATAGAAGAAATGATTTTATAAACTGGAAGACAGGACAATTGAAAATAAAAAGAAAAAGGGAGTGAAAATAAAATGTATAGAGTATTTGAGTTTTGTAGGCAAAATCAAATGGCCTTGAATCTTATAACTGAGTTTCTGAAACTGAAGATAAAGAGAATGATATAGAAGAAATGTTTGAAGAGATGATATTGACTGAGAATTTACACACAATTGTTGGAAATTAACACAGAAAAACAGAAGTGAGATTTTGAAAATGATAAAAATTGATAGACACCTGTCAAGATTAATATACTGGCTTGAGTAATATTTCCCAAAAGGTCATGTCCATCCAAAACTTTAGAATTTGACCTTATTTGGAAATAGGATATTTGTAGAAATAATTAGTTCTGAGGTCATATTAAATCCAGTGATTTGTATCCTTGTAAGAAGACCATAGAGACATAGAAACAGAAGGCCAGGTGAAGACAAAGGCAGAGACTGGAGTACTGTATCCTCAAACCAAAGATTGCCAGCAACCAGAAACTATTAAGAGGTAAGGAATAATCCTCTCCTAGAGCCTTTAAAAGGAGACTTGATTTTTGATTTCAGCCCTCCAGAAATCTGAGAGAATACATCTCTGTGTTTTCAAGCCACTCAGTTTATGGTAATTTGTTATGACAGCCTAGGAAACAAACAAAGACCTGATCAAGTGAAAAAGAGAAAATACAAATACTAATATAAAGAACGAAAAGGAAGGTATCACTACATAGCTTGTTGGACATTAAAGATAATAAGAGCATATTATGGATGGATAACTTTATGCCAATAAGTTCAACTACTCAGATGAAATGGACAAATTGCCTTTTAACCCATAGCTTGTTAAAAATACAAGAAGAAAAAAAATCTAAAAATATTTCCATATTTATTAAAGTATTGAATTTGTAATTACATATTTTTCCATTAAGAAAACTTCCAAACCCTGATTAATTCATTGGTGAATTTTGTTAAATATATCAGTTAAAAATGACACTGAATTAAAAAAAAACACTTCTATATAAACTCTTTAAAGAAGAAAAGAGGACTTTCACCTTGTTTTATGAGGCCAGCATAATTCTAGTAACAAAACTTGACAAATATGAGAAAAGAGAAAAGATTAATATCCCTCATGAATACAGATGCAAAAATATTTAAAATGGTAGGAAACAGAACTTAACAATGAAAAAAAATGATATAGCATGACCAAGGTGGGTTTATCCCAGCAATATAATTCACCAACTTAACATAAAGGGGAAATGACAGTAATGAGAATAATTTGACAAAATTAAACACTCAAGTTCAAAAACTCCCAGCAAACCAAAAATAGAATTTTTACCATTCAATAAGTACATCAGTGAATATCTAACAGCTAATATCATGTTTAATGATTTCATATTAGATCCTTTTCCCCTGGAATGGGAAAGGGGGAGGACTATCTGTCCTTACCCCTTCTATTCAACATTGCAATAGAAACCCTACCTTCTAGGGAAGAAAAAGAAGTTAAAAAGATTAAGAAAAAAAGGGAAAGTATTTGTGTATTTATAAAAAGTATATGAAATTTTCAAAACTAATTTTGGATAAATAAGTGAATTTAGGAAAGTTACAGGGTACAAGTTCATTAATGATAAACTACAATTCTATATTAACAATGAACATTTGAAAATGAAATACTATGATCTAAGCATAAAATATTCATATCTAGGAACAAATCTAATTACATATGTATGAGACCTTTATACTGAAAGGTAAAAAAGTTGCTGTGAATAATTAAAAATGCCTAAATAAATGGAAAGGTATGTCACATTCCTATGTTGGAAGACTCAGTATTGTTAAGATGCTAATCTCTACTTGATGTATGGATTCAATGTAACCCCTAGAAAACTGGAAGACAGGACAATTTTGAGGAAATTGACAAGCTGATTATAGAATTTGGAAATTTACAACATCTTAAATAGCAAAACCAATCTTAAAAAAAATTGGAGGACTTACATTACACTATCCAACTTCAAATTGTATTCTAATTAAAATAAAGCAATATAGTATTGGTATATGGATAGGTAAGTATACCTTGGAACATAACAGAATCCTAAGATAGACCACACTTTACATAGTCAATTGGTTTTCAACCGGAGTCAAGAAAATTAAACAAGAAAAGGAAAGTCTTCGGGGCGCCTGGGTTCAGTGGGTTAAAGCCTCTGCCTTCGCCTCAGGTCATGATTCCAGGGTCCTGGGACCAAGCCCCACATCAGGCTCTCCGCTCGGCAGGGGGCCTGCTTCCCCACTACCCACTGCCCCCCTGCCTGCCTCTCTGCCTACTTGTGATCTCTGTCAAATAAATAAAATCTTAAAAAATAAACCGGAAAAT
Organism: Taxidea taxus jeffersonii; assembly: GCA_003697995.1. Taxonomy (NCBI): domain Eukaryota; kingdom Metazoa; phylum Chordata; class Mammalia; order Carnivora; family Mustelidae; genus Taxidea; species Taxidea taxus. Next base: position 3,815 of record RCUC01119791.1, on the reverse strand, counting down.
CTTCAACAAGTGATTTGTGATTTTACAAACTACACCATCCAAATGGAAAACAGTGACCTCAACTTTTACCTAGTTCTAAATAGACATTTTGAGGTGTTTCATGGACTTAGAGGAAAAAGCCCAAACCATTAAGGTTCTAGATGAAAACCTATGAGGATATATTTGCAACATTGGGAAGGCAAAATTTCCCTAGAAACATAAAAGAAAATGATACAGAGGGCTTTTTCAAAATTTAAGATTTCTGTTCTTCAAAAGATACCTAAGAATCTAAACAGGCAAACCACAGACTGGGTGAACATATTCACAGTATGTACATTTTACAAAGAATGTTTTTGCAGAGTATATAAAGAACATGAACAAATAAAAAATAAAATGAACCATCCAGATTTTTTCATATGTGCAAAGGACTTAAACAGATACTTCACAAAAGATATATGAATGGACAAACTGCATATGAAAAGACACACAATGTAGAGTAATGGATATAAGTGCCAGAATCAGATGTCATACCCACTGGTGACTTACACAACAGAAATTTATTTTTTTTTACAGTTCTGGAGGCTACAGGTCCATGATCAAAATGTGAGCAGGTTTGGTTTCCTCTGAGGCATATGCTTGCCTTCCAAATAATTGCCTTCTTGCTGTGTCTTCACACATGTCCTCATGTGCATTCACATGTGTCTCTTAATGTGCCCAAATTTCCTTATAAGGATACTAATCAGATTAGATTAGAGTTCACCCAAACGGCTTCATTGTAACTCAATTACCTCTTTTTTTTTTATTTAAGCTTTTTTTTTATTTAAACATATAATGTAACCCCGCCATCTTCTCCCAACCCCTCTCCCCCCCAACCCCCTCAGTTTGTTTTATGACATTAAGAGTCTCTTTTGGTTTGTCTCCCTCCCGAGCCCATCTTGTTTCATTTTTTCTTTTCCTACCACCTTAACCCCCACCCCCATTGCATCTCCACTTCCTCATATCAGGGAGATCATGTGATAGTTGTCTTTCTCCAGTTGACTTATTTCGCTAAGCATAATACGCTCTAGTTCCATCCATGTCGTCGCAAATGGTAAGATTTCATTTCTTTTGATGGCTGCATAGTATTCCATTGTATATATATACCACCTCTTCTTTATCCATTCATTGTTGATGGACATCTTAGGTTCTTTCCATAACTTGGCTATTGTGGACATTGCTGCTATAAACTTTCTGGTACACGTGCCCCTTTGGATCACTATGTTTGTATCTTTAGGGTAAATACCCAGTAGTGCAATCACTGGGTCATAAGGTAGCTCTATTTTCAATTTTTTGAGCAACCTCCATGCTGTTTTCCAGAGTGCTTGCACCAGCTTGCATTCCCACCAACAGTGTAGGAGGGTTCCCCTTTCTCCACATCCTCGCCAGCATCTGTCATTTCCTGACTTGTTCATTTTAGCCATTCTGACTGGTTGTGAGGTGGTATCTCATTGTAGTTTTGATTTGTATTTCCCTGATGCCCAGTGATGTGGAGCACTTTTTCATGTGTCTGTTGGCCATCTGGATGTCTTCTTTGCAGAAATGTCTGTTCATGTCCACTGCCCATTTCTTGATTGGATTATTTGTTCTTTGGGTGTTGAGTTTGCTAAGCTCTTTGTAGATTTTGGATACTAGCCCTTTATCTGATATGTCGTTTGCAAATATCTTCTTCCACTCTGTCAGTTGTCTTTTGGTTTTGTTGACTGTTTCCTTTGCTGTGCAAAACCTTTTGATCTTGATGAAGTCCCAATAGTTCATTTTTTCCCTTGCGTCCTTTGCCTTTGGCGTTGTTCCTAGGAAGAAGTTGCTGCGGCTGAGGTCGAAGAGGTTGCTGCCTGTGTTCTCCTCAAGGATTTTGATGGATTCCTTTCTCACGTTGAGGTCCTACATCCATTTTGAGTCTATTTTCATGTGTGGTGTAAGGAAATGGTCCAATTTCATTTTTCTGAATGTGGCTGTCCAATTTTCCCAACACCATTTGTTGAAGAGGCTGTCTTTTTTCCATTGGATATTCTTTCCTGCTTTGTCGAAGATTAGTTGACCATAGAGTTGAGGGTCTATTTCTGGGCTCTCTATATTGTTCCATTGATCTATGTGTCTGTTTCTGTGCCAGTACCATACTGTCTTGATGATGACAGCTTTGTAATAGAGCTTGAAGTCTGGAATTGTGATGCCACCAACTTTGGCTTTCTTTTTCAATATTCCTTTGGCTATTCGAGGTCTTTTCTGGTTCCATATAAATTTTAGGATTATTTGTTCCATTTCTTTGAAAAAATTGGATGGGATTTTGATAGGCATTGCATTAAATGTGTAGATAGCTTTAGGTAGCATAGACATTTTCACAATATTTATTCTTCCAATCCATGAGCATGGAACATTTTTCATTTCTTTGTGTCTTCCTCAATTTCTTTCATGAGTACTTTATAGTTCTCTGAGTATAGCTTCTTTGCCTCTTTGGTTAGGTTTATTCCTAGGTATCTTATGGTTTGGGGTGTAATTGTAAATGGGATTGACTCCTTAATTTCTCTTTCTTCTGTCTTGTTGTTGGTGTAAAGAAATGCAACTGATTTCTGTGCATTGATTTTATATCCTGACACTTTACTGAATTCCTGTACAAGCTCTAGCAGTTTTGGAGTTGAGCCTTTTGGGTTTTCCACCTATAGTATCATATCATCTGCAAAGAGCAATAGTTTGCCTTCTTCTTTGCCGATTTGGATGCCTTTAATTTCTTTTTGTTGTCTGATTGCTGAGGCTAGGACTTCTAGTACTATGTTGAATAGCAGTGGTGATAGCGGACATCCCTGCCGTGTTCCTGACCTTAACGGAAAAGCTCTCAGTTTTTCTCCATTGAGAATGATACTTGCCGTGGGTTTTTCATAGATGGCTTTGATAATATTGAGGTATGTGCCTTCTATCCCTACACTTTGAAGAGTTTTGATTAGGAAGGGATGTTGCACTTTGTCAAATGCTTTTTCAGCATCTATTGAGAGTATCATATGGTTCTTGTTCTTTCTTTTGTTAATGTACTGTATCACATTGATTGATTTGCGGATGTTGAACCAACCCTGCTGCCCTGGAATAAATCCCACTTGGTCGTGGTAAATAATCCTTTTAATGTACTGTTGGATCCTATTGGCTAGTATTTTGGTGAGAATTTTTACATCTGTGTTCATCAAGGATATTGGTCTGTAATTCTCTTTTTTGATGGGATCCTTGTCTGGTTTGGGGACCAAGGTGATGCTGGCCTCACAAAATGAGTTTGGAAGTTTTCCTTCCATTTCTATTTTTTGGAACAGTTTCAGGAGAATAGGAATTAATTCTTCTTTAAATGTTTGGTAGAATTCCCCTGGGAAGCCATCGGCCCTGGGCTTTTGTTTGTTTGGGGATTTTTGATGACCGTTTCAATCTCCTTACTGGTTATGGGCCTATTCAGGTTTTCTATTTCTTCCTGGTTCAGTTTTGGCAGTTTATATGTCTCTAGGAAAGCATCCATTTCTTCCAGATTGTCAAATTTGTTGGCATAGAGTTGCTCATAATATGTTCTTATGATTGTTTGTATTTCTTTGGTGTTGGTTGTGATCTCTCCTCTTTCATTCATGATTTTATTTATTTGGGTCCTTTCTCTTTTCTTTTGGATAAGTCTGGCCAGGGGTTTATCAATCTTATTAATTCTTTCAAAGAACCAGCTCCTAGTTTCATTGATTTGTTCTATTGTCTTTTTGGTTTCTATTTCATTGATTTCTGCTTTGATCTTTATTATTTCTCTTCTCCTGCTGGGTTTAGGCTTTCTTTGTTGTTCT
>ML099507.1:122106-145617 GCA_003697995.1 Taxidea taxus jeffersonii | reverse complement strand
AATACAATTACAGATATATTTACACCTATTTGGCCAGCAATTAGAAAACTGGGACAAGCCAATGGTTAGTAAGGGTCCAGAGATACAGGAACTTCAACACAAACAGCCGATTAGATTTTAGATTGGAACTGCTATTTCAAAAACAATCTGACAGTGCTTAATCAAATTAATTATATATATTCCCTGTGGTCCATCAATTCCATTTATTTTATATATATTCCAGAACATATTCACATAGGCACATAAAGGGGCATGTGTAATGACCTTCATGACAGTGTTTGAGGAAGTATTATACAGTTGGAAGCAGTCTAGATTTTGTTTCTAGGAAAACGAGGTAAACGAAGTAAATTAAAGTAGATGAACGCTGTAGTACATCATACAACAGTTAGAAACTACAGCCTAGATGTACACAGAGTAACATGTAACATATTTTTTTAATACTGCTGAGCAGGGAAAAAAAATGAGAACCACAGCACCATACCATTATCTAAATTAAAAAATCAGAGCCAGCCTCCTGAACAGATGGGAGACAAGCCTTGAGCTGGGGTGGCATGTATCCTGAGGGGCCCTGGGTCATGCAGGGGAGAGTGACCTACTGTGTTCCTGGCGGCCATCCCTCCCTGGCTGAGATGGGGGCCAGACCCACGCCCCATCTCTCTTCTCTGTTGTTTTGCATGAACGTGAGGAGCTGCAGTTGTTGTTTATTCATTTGGCCCAAAATGTAGTGTAGGATTTGGGGATGTGGACTTTTTAAACAGTTTGTTTTCTTTTGGTTTAAGGAGGGTAATAGAGACCAACCAGGGCCAAGTGCCAGGGAAGGGAATGGTCTGGTGGTGTCGCCTGTTCTGCACGCACCTATGCGGCTGGAGCTGAGCTGGGCAGCTGGCAGGCGGTCGGGTGGAGTTACGGGGGTGGTCTGTACTCAGCTGATTGATAACTGCCATGCACTGTACTGCACGCGTCCCCAGAGCCTTCCGGGACCATATGCTATTCAGGGCATTTCTGCCTCCAGCCAGGGCCCATCTGGCACCTGACTGGGCAAGTCTCCTCCAAGAAAGTCCCAGAGGACAGCGACCAGGGAGGTCGTGGGGCCCCCTCCCAGTCTGAGCCCAATCCTCCAAGGTCTGGTGGAAGAACAACATAGGGTCTGGCTGGGCTCCCACCTTCTCCCTGCTTGGTCCCTGTCAAACCCCCAGCTGGGGTTGCTGCCCAGAATGAACTACGCGTGGAGTAGGCAGATCCTAGCAGGCAGCCCTTGGCGCCTGCAGCCTCAGGGATGCTCCAACCACCCCTGTTCTCCCCGCAGCGGCCCTGGCTCCCTGCCTCCCCTCAGTCTGCTGAGGGGCCCCATCAGCCTACCGTCCCCCAACCCCGTGGAGAACCCGAAGTCTTACTGTATATAACTCGAGGCGACGTTTCTATATTTATAGCAGTGTTGAAACCCCACGTGTTTTGCACAGGAAAACACCTTCTCCCACCCCCGACCTTTTCCCACCCCCAACAAAAGGTTTTCAGAATCCTTGAAGTTCCTGGGGCAGGCGGAAACAGGCTCACAGATTGTGCTTAGGCTGCAGCAAGGATTCCAACGATGAGCAGCTATAGGGGTGGGGAGGGGAGGGAAACACAACATTAAAACACAACATTAAAATTTTTTAAAAAACATTAAATTAAATTAATTAAAACATTAAACAAACATTAAATTAAATTAATTTAAACATTTTAAAAAATCATCCAAAAATTATGAAACAGTTATTTAGGATGTTTGTGATTTGGCGACCTTGCTATAGATTCCATCATGTTATTGATGATTTCCTGTGGTGGGGGCTTGTCATTGTTTACTCATTTATTTACCAACTTCTGTCCATCGCACAGTGGGCACCATCCCTCAGCTCCCAGCTCTGGCTGGGCCCAGCATCTGTGTTCTGTGATGCAGTTTGGAGGTGGGGGCCGGGGGTCTGTTCCTTGCACATTTTACAATTACCTCATTGTCCCCATATATATATTTGAGAAAATGCTAATATATAGAGAAAAAATGGTTCTTAAAACTTGAATGTGTAAGGGTTTTTTTTTTCCATTCCATTGGATTCACATGGGCTTGAAGCATTTAACATAACTAGTATGTTGTACTATATATGTGTATACTGATTGAAATTTATAACAGATTTATACTTTTTAAAAAATGAAAATTGCGGGACGCCTGGGTGGCTCAGTTGGTTAAGCGGCTGCCTTCGGCTCAGGTCATGATCCCAGCGTCCTGGGATCGAGTCCCACATCGGGCTCCTTGCTCAGCGGGGAGTCTGCTTCTCCCTCTGCCTCTGCCTGCCACTCTGCCTGTGCTCGCTCCTGCTCTCTCTCTGACATAAATAAATAAAATCTTAAAAAAAAAAATGAAAATTGCTAGTTCTGCTTGACCAAGTAGTACAATGATTTTTTTTAATTTTTTACAATGATTTTTTTAATATTGTTGCCGATTTTAGAGGGATATTTACTAATAAATGTATGATGTATATCAAATATTGCCCCCTAAAATAAAAATACACAAAAATCCATGCATACAAAATAATGTAAGTTTAAAAAGAACTCAGACAAAAATATACACATCAAATATATTAGAACAGTAGCCTCTGGGGAGAATGGAAGTGAGGAATAGAGATGAGAAGAAACAAAGTAATAAATGAATGAATAAAGAAAAGAGGGAAAGGTTTTGTTTAGACCAATGCAGATGGTGTGATATGAAGAAAGGAATACAGTTATAATCGTCATCATTTGAAGTCCAAAGAAAAAAGGAAAGAAAGAAGACTATTAATGTTGTAGTATGTAGTATGTAGTATGTAGTAATGAAAAGCTAAAACTGTTGTAACAAAAGACTCAAAAGTAGTATGACTTTTTAAAAAATTACTTCCCGGGACACCTGGGTGGCTCAGTTGCTTAAGCGGCTGCCTTCTGCTCAGGTCATGATCCCAGCATCCTGGGATCGAGTCCCACAGCGGGCTCCTTGCTCAGCAGGGAGCCTGCTTCTCCCTCTGCCTCTGCCTGCCACTCTGTCTGCCTGTGCTCGCTCCGCTCTCTCTCTCTCTCTCTGACAAATAAATAAATAAATAAATAAATAAATAAATAAATCTTTAAAAAAATTTACTTCCCACTCACAAAAGAGTCTCAGGTTAATGTTCCAGGTCAGCAGAGGAGTTCTGCTGCACATGGCCATTCAGGGTCCCATGCTTATTCCATGCTATTATACTCCACTCTCCCCTAGGTACTCAGAGTTCTGCCCATTCAAATGGTAGCACAGATCAGGCATGGAGTTTTACGAGGGAAAATCTGGAAGTGATATACATCACTCCTGTAATTCATTATAATTCAATATAAATTCAGTCTTAGTAGCACACTCATTCATAAGGGGCACTGATCATTGCCATCTACTTGGGTGCACTGGAGGAAACAGCATGGATATTGGAGAGCACTAACAGCCTCTGCCACAATGTACAAGAGCTTTGTAAAATGTATTATAAAATGTTATCAAAAGATATTAATCATTCAGGATGCTGGTCACAGTGCCTGCTTTTCCTGACTCTGGGTAACAGTTTCAAATGTCTTCAGACTCACTGATACCTTTCTCAGGGCTGGCCTGATCCCCAGGCCCCAGGCCCCTCCCTCCCCCTTCAATCCTATAGACAGTACTATCTTCCATTCCCTAGCAACCATCCCCATCCACCAAAATGGCAGTGTGGTGGGCAGGGATTGGGGTTAGAGAGTGGGCAGGAGGTCAGCAATAGAGTCAGGGAGTGAACATGAGATTTTTACTTACTTCCTCATATTTTCCAGTACTATTTCAGCCTTTAAAAATAAGCATCAGCATGCAATCATGTTCACCATCAAAAAAAAAGGCAATGAAATTATTTTCACTGAAAAATTAACAAGGAATCAATATGATAAAAAATCTGTCATAAAAAAATTTTCCAACCTAAGAGGGAGGCATCATTTCAAGTGCCTTAGTCCAATTAAGTTTTACAATTATTATCATTTTTCTATGGAAGAAGTGTTAATAAACATGCTAAGATATTTAATACATTTTTAGACTGAATCCTTCTGAACAATGAGATCCAACTCTGGGCAAAGGGAAGAGCTGTGAGGCTGAGAGAGATGAGCATGTGGAATGTGATGGATGCAGAGATGGTCTAATCCTCCCTGTTCTGTCAAGAGTGAGGGAAGGTGCTGTCTGCTGACCCCTTCCCATATTCCAGAGCCTTGAATTCTTTGCATTTAGGCACCTGACTTTGTTGCTCCCTCCAAGGATATATATGGACAGGTGACCAAGGTGGTAACCTAAGTAAAATGTCTTTGGCCCACTTTCCCATAGAGATAATTCAGTCCCAGCATAGATGGGACCATTATTCCTACCAATGGAAACCTGAACGAGATCCCTTCTAGACCTCTGCAGCTGAGGGTTTCCATGAAGCCCAGAGAAGTGATTGCTGTGGGGAAGGCTCCCCAGACCCACTTGTTCTCAGTCTTTATTCATAATGCTTGAGTAGAAGCTGCCCTGAATCATTTCTGCTGCCTCCCCCCTGGCCTAAGGAGTGCAGCCTGGTGAGTGTCTCTCCAGAGAATGCAGGAGGAACTTAGCCTTGCCACAAGATTGCTGCCAAGAAATCACACAAGTGTATGTATAATTAAAATTTCATATAAGTACAGAGAAGGACTAGAACACAGAGTATATACAAGAGTATATACCAAAAGACCAAGAAACACTCTGAAGCAGTAGATAGGGGACAGGAAGAATTCCCTAAGGAAGTGAAATTTGAGCTGAAATAAGGGAAAATATAGTTAACTAGGCAAAAAAGACATTATAAATATCTTGTAATTCACTGCTACAGAATGCCATAGCTAAAGCATTGTGTCATATCCTTCCAGCTATTTCACTATCCACACACAATCTGTATGTACATATATGTGTATATATTTTTATGTAATTGGAATAAATCTCAGTCCACAAATTCAAGTGTTTAAGACATCCAACTTTTATTTTCTATAGCAATACTCATCATTTCCACTTTGTAGTCTCACTACATGGGGGTGACCGAAATGGTATGAGTTCAGATCTATAATTTTTCTCCATGGTTGCGTCTAAGTTCAAGGATGCTTATAGAGTGCCTTAGAGTGTTGGAAGGAAGAAGTCCATATGGTTCTGGTGTCATCTACAATTCACCATTCTCATTCCTTCCCTGTGGCCCCTTCAGACATGGTGGCTCTCTATTTGCTTCTGTGTCATCCTTGATTGATCAAGACTTTCTCTGCTGCTTCCTGCCATGGTTATGCAGGAACATAGAAAGCTTGGTAAGACCCTATACTATCCTGGCCAGAAGTAATATAAAACAGCCACCCCCAAAAGTCTCTTAAGAGACATGACTATAAGTCACCTACACAATCCAATCCAACAAGCCTATCTGAGGAGTTTCCTGTCAGTGGCCGACTGAACTGACTTGGAAAGCTTTCCTCTTCCCACCTGAAACTCTCACAGAAATGATAGAATATGCACCCCGTCTAAAAGTAGTAATACAGTCAAGTTCATCATGAAATGGGAATCCCCAAGCATCAAAGGAACTAACAACAGTGAGCAGGAAATAAAGACAAACAGATGGATATTGGTTTTAAGGGCTGGGGGCCAGGGTTTTAATCCCACCTAGTGACAGAAGGCAATGCTTCTCTGGTAGTGGAAGATGGGAAGCTGGTAGTGAGCTCCTGTCTAAACCCAGACCCCAAAGAAACACAACCAGGACAAGAAATGATGACTAGAAAATCTTTCCTCACAGCAAAAATACTGTTTTGCTTATCTTTTATTTGAAGATGTAGGCAAAGATCCCCCTGGAGGCAATCAGAACCCGGGCCAACACCCATAGGTGCAGGGTTGAATTCACACTTCCTACATTTTTGATAACCCAAAGGATATAAATTAACATAAAAATAATCTGGAACTGGTGAAATGTATATGGCCCTAGCAGAAGTAAATAGAACATATTATTTGTTTATGTTTATATTATCTCTCAATGAAATAGAACTATTGAAGGAGTCAGGTATAATCCTTAGCAAAATAAATAAATGATAGCACTTAAAGGACTATAACTAAAGCTAGAAAAATAATTTTGGGGATTGAAAAACACAATTTTCAAATTTAAAAACTCAGATTAAATGAAGAAGGAAATATATTTTAAAAATTAGAGAATTTATAGGCATACTCTCTTATCTTAACAAAATTAGAAATAAATAATAAAAGATCACCATAAAATGTAACTGCCTGATAATATAGTATTGTTCTCTAAAATAACCCCGAGGTCAAAGAGAAAATTAAAACTAAAGTTGTAAGCTATCTGGAAAGCAAAGAAAATGAGAATACTTCATATCAAAGCCTATGGGGCATGACAAAAGCTGTTCTCAGGGAAGAAAAGGTCTTAATTACATTATTATTCAAGAAGATCATAAATAAAGGACATAAGTACTCTTCTTGAAGAATTAAATAAAGATAAATATAACAGAACATATCCAAAAATAGAAGAAATTAGGACAGTTAGAGATAAAAATAATGACCAAGATAAACAATTATAAAAGTGATAAATTAAAAGCTGGTTCTTTGAAAAGACCAATGACCCACTCTTCATGAGTACAACTAAGTGAAAACAGAGGGAAAGTAAAAGTATACAAATTATGAATAATAGGAGGTTTAACTACATAAATAGATGTGATCAAAAGAATTATTTTACATTCAAATCAATGACATCAAATTAAAAACTCTAAATGTAATGGATAATTTCCTAATAGAAGTTATCAACATTAACTCAAGAAACAGAGGATTTGAGTAGACAAACTAGTAGAGATAGGATTGGAAATGTGATTATAGTCCTACCACTAAAAGAGGAACCAGGATCAAATGATTTCACAGTTCAGTTCTATCTAACCTTTAGAGGAGAGATAATATCCATGTTATTCAAGCTCTACCAGAAAAGAATAAAAAAACTGAAAGTTCTCTAATGAATTTTATAGTTAGCAACCCTAAAAGCTAAACCTGTTAGATAGTACATAAAAGAGAATTATAAACAAATACTAACAATAAATGTAAAATCAAAATACTAACAAATTATACAACATACAAACAAATAGAACACAGAAGTTGGGTAAGAAAAAGCTGGATTGCAGCTTAATATTGTCTCAGTGTCAATGTCCCACTGATATTTATTTCATTTTTTATTATTTCTCATTTTGTACTGATATATTTTATAGGCTTAAATCTCTATCTTTTCCAGTTTTTTATAAGAATATTACTTTATCTTGTTAGTGTCCTCTGAAATGTCTTAATTCATGGTGCTCAAGCACTCTAGATCTAACAGTTCATTCCATGTTTCAAAAAGATCAGTGTCTTATCTTTGGTTCCAAGGAACATTTAACAATATATAATAACTCTCCTGTTTGGAAGATTGCATTAACTAGCAGATTTTCAAATTCTCAAATACACTGATGAGTTCATTCATTATCATGTGTCCCGGAACAATGTTAAGGTTGCTTTGAGTGAAGTGTTGTCATAGTCACGAAGTCATCTGCTAGACTGTTTTTAAAAATTGTAGCATTCTCGGGGCGCCTGGGTGGCTCAGTGGGTTAAAGCCTCTGCCTTGGGCTTGGGTCATGATCTCAGGGTGGGTCCTGGGATCCAGCCCTGCATTGGCTCTCTGCTCAGCAGGGAGCCTGCTTCCTCCTCTCTCTGCCTGCCTTTCTACCCACTTGTTCTCTCTGTGTGTGTAAAATAAATAAATAGAATCTTAAAAAAAAAAAACAGAAACAAAAAAAAACTTCCCTTTAAAAAAAAAGTCCTTAAAAAAATTGTAGCATTCTCATAACCCAAAGTGTATTGTGTTTATCCTTCTGGTGTTTTAAAGGTCTTCATGATAGACTCATAGCACAATGAATTACTAATATTGTAACTCAGTACTATTAATTTCATCTTTGATAAAAATGATTCTGTGATAGAAGACTTCACCAACAGTCCTCAGTGTACCATACCTCAAAGACAGCAAAAAGAGCAATAATGTTTCCATTTACAGAGAAGAATAACATTTTGTAAATAACCTATGACTAATAATGTATGAAAAGTTATGCCAAAAAGTGGAGGAAAATATGGCATATTCAAAGTCTGGGCCTGGGAAAAAGAAGTAAAATTACTTTTCTACTTCATACCACTCACAAAAGTATTTATCACAAGGATTAAGCGCACACACACACATACACACATTTTTAAAAGCTTGAAGAAAATATAAAAAATTATTTTAAAACCCTAGGGTGACAAAAGTCTTCCTCAGCATGAGCCCAAACCTAGATGCCCTAAAGGGAAAGGCAAAGTGATATGACTACCTAAAAATGTAGGTAATCTACAGAAAAGGACAACATGAAGAAAGTTAAATGAGGTAAGAGATGCATGGAAAGATACACGTGATATATTTTAAGTGAAATAAAAGTTGCAAAACAGAGCAATGGACTGTGAGTTTGATTTCTGATAAAAATGTGAATATGTATATCACTTATGTTTGTATGTGCACAGAACAAATTAGACTGGTAATAGTAGGTAATTGCAAAGATGGGTAAGAAGTGGGCAGTTTTACATTTTATTTTATATGTTTACCTGTTTTAGTTTTTAGTAAGCATGAGTCATTTCTGTGGTTTAAGAAAACATTGTAAAGAAGATTAAAATTGAGTTCATTGTGAAAAATAACTCCTCAAAATGCTGGTAACTCTTAAATCTGTCTCAAAGTGGTAGTCAAATGCCCAGCTGGAGCCATAAATGCCCAGCTGGAGGCATAATGTTGTCTACCTGTCAACAAAAAGTCAATGCAGAGCCTATGCTATGGCCTTCTTCCCCAGACACTAGTTTTCCCCTCTCTACGTTGAACAAATATATCTGGGACATCTATCAGCAATAAAGAAACAGTTGAAAAACAGTTCCAGGGTGTTACTGATATCGAAATACTTCCCTGATTATAACCATATCCACCTAAACAAACATAATCACGTATGTGTGATATAAAATTAGAGACCTGCACAAGTCGTGATATTCACAACATAAAGATTTAACCTTTATATTGGAAGAAAATCAACCAGAATTTGTTGAATTTTCATTGGTGACATGGTGTGATTTAACACTTCCAATTTTCAGCTATAGATTACAAGGACCAGCTTAACAAAAGTTGAAGACCAATGATGTTAAATAGTAACTGATTACAAGGAATCATTGTCCAAGTCAGTTCAAATGGATTTCTGATTTATAAAATATTTTAAATACTGTTACTTTTATTTGTCCTTGCCTAAATTCCATTTTTCTAATATCAAAAAGAAAATCAATTTAACTCATTTTAAATGATAAAACAAAGTAAAAACTAAAAGTTTTCCTTTATGAATCCATGTCATTATGTCTGGATTGTCATTAGAGCTTATCAAAAGAAAGTCACAAAAATTGGTGTGAACACAAATCACATTTCAGTGAACAGAAGACTGAAATGGAAATAGAAAAAGTACTTGAAGAGATGACAATTCATTTTGCTTGGTTTCAGAAAAATTTAATGACAAATAATCATTACTCATCAAACAAAAATAATCCAGAAAAGGGAGAGACTAATCAACATGTAGGGAAGAATGCACTGCACATACTAGTTTCCTCCTGCTGTTAAAGTATACATCTCTCAAACTTCGTATGAAAGCTAATTGATAATACATCTTTATAGTCATAAAACTGCCATGCACTGATACTCTGCCCCTGTCAAGGGGGTATCCAAACAGACAAAATTTATATTTGTTTCCAGGGAGAAATATGCTCTAACTATTGAATACAAGTATTTGATTTCAGCAACTAGTCAATCCCCCCAGGAGACATGGATGCACCAGGTTCTCCTGCTTTGACAGCACCAATATCTAGCTAAGTCAGCTAGCCCTGATTCCCTGAGCACTAAATAAATAATCTTCTGATAATCATTTGGTTTCTGAGATAGAGTGATGTTAGGGAGAGAACGTTCTGAGCAGCAAACACTAAGAATTTGATCTACTTGGCAACGATTTTTCTCACAGTAACAGAAATAATCACTCTTTTTTTATTTTCAAAAAGAAATTCTGCCCCACCTGATAATATGTTCCTTACTCTGCAAACTTAGAAATGCTCAACAAATGGGGAACTCTGTGCCCATACAAAGATCTTGCATTATTACACTTACCCTTTCAGAGGTCAACAAGGGCCAGAGAGTTACACTAAAGCCCAGTCTCAATGGTGGACTGAATTATATGTGCATGAACCTGTATGGATAAAGATACCCCTCCAGGGACGCCTGGGTGGCTCAGTTGGTTAAGCAGCTGCCTTCAGCTCAGGTCATGATCCCAGCGTCCTGGGATCGAGTCCCACATCGGGCTCCTTGCTCAGCAGGGAGCCTGCTTCTCCCTCTGCCTCTGCCTGCCTCTCTGTCTGCCTGTGCTCGCTCTCTCTGACAAATAAATAAATAAAATCTTTAAAAAAAAAAAAGATACCCCTCCAATAGGGCTTCCTGCACTCCCCACATCCCTTCTCCCTCCCCCGGAGGCCTATCCCCAAACATGCATTGCCCCAATTCTTAACACAAGGCCTGAGGGGGACCCAATGGACAGGGTCAAATGTGGAAGTACAACATTCTGAAAAACAAATATCTGTTATTCTGCTTAGTACCACACCTCAGGGCAAGGCAGACCAGGGGCCATTATCTTGGTTTTCTGCACCCCAAGATGGCAGCAAGGTAGTTCTTGTTTAAGGGCACAGAAGAGCTGCAGTTCAAATAGAGAAACCAGAAAAAACCCTCAGCCTGGGATATGATGTAAAATGAATGTACAAAGTTAACATTGAAAATAGTCATAATCATTCTTAGAAAAAACATTTTCAAGGGAACTTAGCAGAGAAATTAACCAAAAGAGGTATAAACACAAAATTTGCCTGAACCACATCAATTTGCTAAACCCACACTTGGGATGCTTATTGAGACAAAGCAAGTAAGATGCGAATTTTTAAAAAAGAAAGCCAGTTTTCTGAGCCTTGAAATATTATGCTTTGGGTGACAATTTATAAAAGAACTACAGTCCTTGAAATATTATGCTTTGGGTAACAATTTATAAAAGAACTACACTCTATTTTTGTAAAATTACCTTTGAACACATTTGACTGGGGTAGACCAACTTAAAATCCTAAAACCTTTAGATGAGAACAAAACCAAAATAGCCTCCCAGTTTCTAATTTCCTCGCTGCCATCATCTCTAAAGAGAGAACACTGCCTCCTCCCTGCCCCCATGATCTGCCTCAATCATGGCCACAATCCTAGAGCTGTGCCCTTCCCAAAATGATTGATAGTGGCAACTTGCAATGTGAAAACATCAAGACATCAGAGTGTGGCTTGACCAACCATGTGGCCTGCCTGGACCAGGCTGTCACACATCTGTCTCACATAGCACTTCCCAAAGTCCAGGCGATTTGGTTCCAGGAAATACCCGGCGTGGGACACCCCAAGTCCATGCAGTGCCCCTAGGGCTGTGCCACACTAGGACTAGTTCCTTCTAGGTCTCTGTTCCACAAGACTTCCAGAAAATGTTTGGCATCCAGTCACACCCTGGATCACCACATTACCACAGCAATGACAGTTATTATTCTGTATTAAATGCCCACTGGTGGGTGACCTGGTGTCATGGGTATTAAATGGTCACAGAAGCACAAAGAGACTATAGCCAGTGATCCCCCAGAAGGAGAAAATAAAGATTGAAGTGGGAGACAGGGAGAGGGGAAAAGAATGGGAAGGTAGAATATGAGGAGAAATCTGCCAAAAGCAGGTGGATGCTAATCAGGCCTGTGCCCCTGCCACATGGTGGCTTTTTAGGACTTAACCTCATTTTTACCCAAACTTAAGACAAGGTTAAGCAATAAAATTCACTCAGCACCCCAAATTCAACATGGCTTGATGTGAATATTTTCTAAGGGTTTTTAAAAATTTATTCATTTGAGAGTGAGCTCCAGCAAGAATAGGAGCCAGAGGGGGAGGGGCAGCGTGAGAGCAGACTCCACTGAGCAGGGAGCCTGATGAAGCAAGGGCTAGATCCTAGGACCCTAGGATCAAGACCTAGGCAGATGTTTAATTGAATGAGCCTCCCAGGCAACCCATGAATTTTTTTTTAGATGTTCCAGCTACACATCTGGGTTAGAAAACAAGTCTCGTCTCTATTGTCTCAAGTATCTCCAATGAATATTTCTTAGGAGAAACTTCAAAAAATTTTTAATCAGGCCCCCAAAATTTACAGTATCATCCAATTTTATGTACAGAATATATAGAAATATGGATAATAAAAGTGTCTGAAAGTGTATACACTCAGTTTCAATTCTGTGCTTCTCTCTCCAGAGGCCACAGTTCCTTACACTCTTACACTTTGTACCTTCTCTCTGGGAATCACATCTATTTCCATGTCCTCAATTACCATTTATCCTCCCCTTGCCTCCTTTATCTTTTTCTCTTCCCCCGCCCCCCCCCAAGTGCTCCCTGAATACATTCAAATGACAATAGGCTGTCTTCATCTTGATATCACAAGGATACCTCAAACTCGATTTATTTTAAATGGATTAGCCTTCCCCTCGCAAATCTTTTTCTCCTACCTAGTCGCAGAGCAAGAAAAATCTTAGCTGCCGTTTCCCCATGCCCATCTGTAAAACTAGTGTCAAATGAGTCTCCACTTTGGACGTGATTCAATAAAGTCACCATATGCAACAACTTGAGGCCAACCAGTTCCTGACCCTTTCATCTAATATAGACAACATTAAGGTAAGTATGTGGAAGCCTGGGGCTGGAAGCAGATGGTCACTGAACAGAGGATTTTACCCTTTCCTGATCTCACTAGGAGTATGTTGTGGAGGCTGGTAAGATCACATCTGAGGAAGCACTGAGTCCTGGGAAATAAGAAAATCTTATTCCTCTGAGAAATTATTTTAACAGTCGTTTTGCAGGAATGACAGAACTCTATATACTAGTCACTTAATAAATGCTAACCTTTATTGTTGTTATTATTTATTAAATGACACTGACACATGGCAGAATGCCCCCAGCAAAACAAAGGTCAACCAAAAAAAACCTATCAACCCTGCATTCTAGGGAAATAAAGGTGCTCATTTTTCTTAATTAACTGCTCTGTGCCAGAACATTCTTAGTATTTTGCATGTATTATTCAATTTAACCTTCATGACAAACAAACCCCATCTTCATCACTCATCCAGCATTGCAGAGAGGAAACTTCAACCCATCTCATTTTTAATCTAAATTGTTTTCTACTCAGCACATGTACTACCCACCTGCTTCATTCCCAACACTTCCTTTTTCAAAAATTTCCCAAAAAACAGTGTTCATTTTATACAAATAAGAACACACAGATGAATAAAAAGTAAAAAAGTAAATATCACTAATTATCCTTCCACTCAAATATACCAGCTACTGCTTGGATAACTATAATTCCATAGTTGTGTCTACTTTAAAATATGTTTTACTATCTTCAAAAACAAAATGAATCCTTTGATGAACACTGCTATCTAACCTATCTTTCTCATTTAAAAATGCAGAATGAATATCTTTTCCTGGCAATATGGATTTGACTCAACATAGTTATATACCATGTGAATGTTCCTTAATTTATTGAAGCAATTCAGTGTGTAGACACTTAGGTTGCTTCCGATTCTTACTGCTTTGGACAGTGCTGGGATGAATAGCCTTGTACATACAGTCTTTAGCCAATTATTCAATTATTTCCTCAGGACAAAGGGTTTACATACTTTAAGGCTTATATATGTATTACCAAATGGCCTACCACCACCGGTACAAACTCAGTGTAAACTCATTCCTACCACCAGAGTTTGGTAGGATCCATTTCTCCACACCCTTGTAGACACTGCACAGCTGGTGAGAGAGAGACTGCTATATGAATTCCAATTAGCCTTTCTAGTCAAAAATATTTAATGGCTCTTGGTGTTCTGTGGGATAATATTCAAACAGCTCTGCACAAACTGACTTCACTCAGCTTTCCAAACTTACTTCCATTCCCCACACTCTCTACTCTAAGTAGACTGTCACAGGAAAAGGGTTCCTACCTCCATGCCTTTCTCAGCCTAGTGCCCCCGCACTCTCTCACTTAGAAAGCCTAACGACTTACCCTATTCTGGACTTATTTTAGATGGTTGCTTCTTCCAGGAATCTATAGCTGACTGTTACATCCCCCAGAAGCCTTTGCTTACTCTATGCTCTGAGAACACACATTTGACAATGAGTATATGCTCCAGATACTGTTATCTTTTTGTGTATTTCTTATCTCTCCAACTAGATTACAAAACCAAAGGACAAGGATGGTCTCTTTCTTTTTTCTTTCTTTTTTTTTCAACATTAACACACAACTTTATTGATGATACACAAAGTTAATGCAAATGACAGGAGGGAGCTTACTTAATGACCAACTGGTTCACTGTCACGCAAAATAGAAATATTTCAATCTATGCAGCGGGATAAAAAGCAACAAACACGTTTTCTGAACAGGTAGTGATATTCATTCACCCAGCTTAGACCTGAAAACCAACTCAGCTAAACATCAGCATTGATGATACAATGATATTCATCACTCAAAATTGGCAGCTGAAGGGGTTCCTTTACCATATAAACAAGGTGGAGAAAAAGGAATAGTTTACAATGTGTGTTGCTTCTAAACTACAAAAACAAGAAGTTATTCCTGGGTCTTTGGGAACATATGCTCAGCTAGTTTGGCCATGAATTTTCCAACCTTTACTTTCACCAAAAAATCATGGTGACTTTCTATCCCCAGAATCTTGTCAGCACACACTTGAAATTCTTTTAAAAAGAAAAACAGTGAACCTTCGCTGAATGGATTCTGAGTAGGTTCATTTTCTCCCCATTTAAAATTGTCACTTATGTTCTCAAATATGACCAGAAGTTTAAGAATAACCTCTTTGTTCTCCTTCTTGTTAAAGAGGGAACCAAGCGAAGATGGCACTTGGGCCCTGAGCAGTTCTCTAGCCATGGCTGGATTTTCAGCCAAATTCAAAAGGAGCTTCAAAACCTGAAATTTGGTTTCTTCGTTTCCCGCTGAAAATAAACGAAAAAAGTCTGAAATGGAATTAGCAAGCATGTGCTGATACTCATTAGTAACAGTCATATTTGTAAGCAATCTTAGTCCAGCCAGCTGCACTGATGAGTTCAAGCGAGAAGTGATTGTGTCATCACACACTTGATTCATGTATATCTTAAGCCTGCGCTGATTTTCAGCATTCACACTCAAGTTATTCAGGACAATTAAAGCCTTTTCCTTAACTATGGGATCCCGAGTATTGAGAATCTTTGCTACAATTGGGAGACCACCCAGATCACGAATAATATCTCTGTTAAATGCATAAGCAGCATTGTTACCAAGAGCAATTAAAGCTGCTTCAAGAATATAAGGCTTTTCAGACATCTCCACCAAGCAAAGAACTTTCTGCAGCTCCTGAGGGGACAAAATAGTATCGTCTGAATTGGGGGAAGCCCGTTTCTGAACAGCCCTGCGAGCCCGGGTAGCTCTGGCCCTTGCTCTGGCCCGTGCTCTGGTTCCGGCCTCAGTCCCAATCCGGGCCCAAGGTGGGTACCACACTATACCCTTGTTCTCACTGCTGTCATCATCGTCATCAGACCAGTCATTGTACCGGGCCCCAGGGCAGTCCCCAACATCATCCACATCCCCAGACCCACCCTCAGCCATTTTCTCCTTGCTCTGTTTTCTTCCCCGGGTCAGTCTATAAATGCAATAGCAGGCTCCAGCGCCAATCACCAGGCCCGCAGTCACCCAGCCTACTTTCCTGGCGTAGCCCATGCAATCGTCCCTGACAATAGCAGGGACCAAGGAACAGAGTATTCAGTCAGGCTGGGAGAAGAGGGCTATGGGCCTGCGTGCAGGCCTGTGGAAGGTGATTGTCTTCAGCCACTTCAAGGCCACAGTAGCTGATACTGGAGGTGGACCTGGAAGTGGAGGAAGGAAATAGGGTTTAAGTTTCTCTTTTGTGTTGTCCCATGCAGAGAGTTGCACAGAAGGACAGGAGAGTCATAAATGAGTAGTTGGTAGGAAATGTAGATTGTTAATAAACTCTCTATATCCTCCTCCTTTCAGCCTCCCTCTACCCTCCCCAGCCCAACCTCTCCCCCAACTTAGATAAAGGCAATGGAAGCCTTTAGTCTCTGCTGGGCCCTCAGCCACCCCAACCTCGGGTCCCCAGGGAGTGGCACTGTTGCACTAACCTCCTCCAGACAGGCAGTTTGCCCCTTCTTCCCTCCCCTAGAGGTGTGCCACGCCCAACAACCCTCAAAATCTGCAGAGACCAGAGCCAGTGAGAATTGAAGGCTTGATGGATTGATTGTTCACATTGGTAGCCTTCCTGATTCACCATTCAGGCTGTCAGACATTTTTTAAACCTCTATTCCATCCAAAACATGCAGAAGCCTGCCCCTTCCCTAACCTGAAAGGGGAGGGATATTAGGGAAATAAGGTAGGATTGGGTGAGCTTGTCCAAATGTGGCTGATTTCCAACCCCTCCCCCATTCCAGGCAGCCCCCACGCCTACACCGACCTCTACTGATCCGAGAAAACTTCCTCCCTCTCTTCAAGTGGTGCCACCTGCTACAGCAGACCTGCAGGATGACAGATCGAAAACATGGGGACTAAATGCTGTTGAGAGAGGAGGATTATGAACAAACTCTCTGATAGGTTTTCCTTCTGTCATTCTCCCCAGCCCCACTCCTACACCCCCCTCCCGCGACACACACACACACACACACACACACACCCCGAACGCCATTTCACCACAGTCCCAAACATGCAAGAAACACACTCAGCCTCAGCCCTAACCTAGATTATTGCCATCTCTGGCTTCTCCCTACCCCCGCCCCCCCACCGCACCGCCCGCCCCTCTTAGGGTCCCCAGATAGTCTTACCCTCAAATCGACCTTCACCGATTGGGGTTAATTTCCTTCCTCTTCTCTTGCCTGGCGTAGTGCCGCAACCTACGGAAAGACTGGCAACCCAGAAGAGGCTCGGACCCCCTAGACACAGAGCCATAGTCAGGAAGACACAGCCACAATCAAAAGGACGGGAAACGGCCGCTACTGAGCGCTTAGTGGACGACCAGTCCCCAGAACATGAAACTCTTTCCTAATTCAGAGGCCTGGTTGTCAAAGGTTTCCCACCCCTTTAGCCCCTCTCAGGGCTCTGCCGACAGACATCCCGTTGTACCTTCCCCCTCCACAAATGTCCAGCCTTTCCCCGCTGGCGCTGTCCTGAAGGACTGGGGGCCAACACCCAGGCCACAGCTCCTTTTCCGGATGACGGCCTCGGCTCCCAGCAGATTCCCAACTCCCGTTCTCTGGGCTCCTCCCCAGACAGCCCCCTGCTCACCATTTCGCAGCATCGAAATGGGCTGCGGGCGGGACAGATGTCTTGGAAAGCTGGCGGAGAGTGGAAGAGACGGCGGAGACGCCTGGGGACCCACGACGGTCTCCGCCCTACGCCTTTGGCCCCCCGACCTTATGGAATCTCCCAGGCACTGACCTGCAAGAATCCGGGACAATTTCCTTCTTCTCCTCCTCCTTCCCTCTGCCGCAGGCCCGCTGGCCCTCAGGGCAATGGGGAGCTGGTACTCAGACGGGAACAAGGACCAGAACAAGAAGGACTTCTGCACACGTCAGCTCTTGGTCACGTGAGATCTACGTCATCCACCAACTCGGGTCCCTAATTTCCCCTCCCACCAGCAGTGCGGCAGAAGAGGGCCCGCCCCCCTCCATTCCCTCCCCCCAAACCAGGCCTTGTTACTCTTTCTTCTTTGCTAATCCCATCTCCCCATAGTAGTTGTATTTGCCTTCCTCGGATTACCAGGAAGGGACAGCATCTTCCCCTGGGGCTACTGGCCACTTGTACTTTTTGAAAAATTGCCTCTTCCTTCCCTAAGCTCCTGGGACAACAACCTCTCCTTCAGCCTCCCCTCCTCCCAGCTATTAATGTCTACCATTTCCTCTGAAATCTAGTCCCAGATCTGAAATGAAAAACCATTAGAAAAGGAGACCTGGAGTGAGAGTGTTTTTTTTTTTTAACTTTAATACTTTTTTTGTTCTTTTTGTCCTGCCCTCTCCTGCCCCCAGCCTGCATTCTTTTGTGAGAAGAAAAATTACTGTAAAGCTACTCTCATTTGAGGGGGGAAAAAAGTGGGGGTTGGAAGAGTGATGTTGGGTGATGGCCTCCAAAAGCCCCACATTTTCTCACTCGTGGGGAGTGTTACATACCTCACCCCAAACAATCTTAATGTCTTGAGGCCTAGCACATAACACAACCCTGAATGAGCTCATTAGAGTGTCTAAGATTGCATAAATCTTCTGACTAGGCCAGTGTTCTAAACAGGAACGTGTGACAGACTTTCACTTGCATGGGTTAGCAAGCAAGAGGCATGGAGCCCTCAGAAGGCACTAATACAGAGAAGGTTGAGCAGGAGTCACAGCTACCTGGTGGGTATCTGTCCAAAAAGATTGAGCACTGACAAAGTAAGTAGCATAAAAGAACATTATGAAATATACTTGGATACAGATAGAGAATATCACCTCTAAATAAAGTATTAGAGGAACATTGAGACCAAGATAAAATTGGCTGAACTCAGCCTCTGGCCTCTAGTAATTAGTGTGGAACCATTTGACTGACTGCTTTGGTGAGCCCGTGATTCACCGGTCAGCAATGATTGAACCTTTTTTATATTGGGAAAAGTAATAAAAGTAATGTCAGAACATTGGGATCTACAGTGAGATTGTCCTTAATACTTCAGATATAAGGTAATTATCTGAGTATAACTTTTACAATCCACAGATAATACGGGAGTAAATCAAGAGACTGGAGAGTTTGGGAATAGGCAGAACTCCAGAGAAGTTCTGTGTAACTTCTAGGAGGCAGTACAAGGATCTGACTGAAATTTAGCAAACAGAAAACCAAATCAGCTATGTGATTCTGGGTTCAGAGAAAGATCATGTGCAGCATGGGGCTTATTCAAGCATGGGAATGTATGAGAAGAAGAGTCAGAGGAAAGTGTTGGTAGCTCCCACCCAAGCGCCGTCTGGGGAGAGGGAGTCCTGGCTAAGATGAATGGAACATTCAGCTTTCCTTGGCAGAGCCATCCCCATAATGTGTAAGAGTCCTTCGAGCTCCCTTAACAGAAAGCCACTTCTTAAGGTGAACCAGTGCCCTTGCTCTGATTGCAGGCTCACCAAGCAACTTATGAGGTTGCGGCTTCTTAAGTAGTAACTTGCTTACAGAAAGAATGGACTGTTAAAATGGACAGAAACATCCAGTACCCTCTGACAGTTGTATTTTTCAGGGCAAATTATTCAGTTGTCACTCTTACTGGTACTTAGCTTCCCTTTGGGCCCACTTAAAGAGAGGGAATGCAGAGATGCGTGGGTTCGGGTGTTCAGATCTAGATTTACATGTAAGTCTGTGTGAATGGAAGTCTTTCCTTGACAGAGACCTCGCTTTTAGATTAAGTCAGGACTTGATCATGCAGCAACCAACTAAACTATAAATACAACCCTATGGAATCCTGTCAAGTAAGCCAGGTCAATTTGACTTAGAATACAATCCTGTGCATCACCATCTCTGAACTGTACATCTCTGATGTTTAGTGAATGTGAAAAATCACAACCAAGACATTTTGTGGCACATAGGACCCCAGCATCTCATTTCATAGCTGGACAACGGGTTAACATCCAAAGTCCTTAAAAGGCTCCAGCAAATCAACCCTCTGAAACAGTTTACATTTCTCTCTGGGAAAAGAAAGGAAGTGCATTTTACCTCTTATGCCCCCCTTTTCCCTTGCACCCCCCCATTTTCCCCCCAGCAAAAGGGTGGGTATTGTGCCCAAAAGAGACCAACTCCATTCTCTCTTGCTAAAATTTAAATCTTGAATACAGATTTTTTAAAAAGAGCGGAAGGATGACATCCTGAAGAGTCTTTCTGTGAATTCCTCCTGCCTATCTCCCTCAGAGCTGACCCTGGTCTGTAACACTCTCTCATTGTTTCAGTTAAATCAGGTTTGTTTTCTGTTGCTTGCAACCAAACAAAATTAACTAATACACAACACAAAAACAAATAACACGATACAAAGAGTAATATCACTTTTAAAATAAAAATATTCTCTCTATATTTTTTTTCTCACTCTCTATAATCCCAATAGTTTTAGCCACATGCCAATCAAGGATAATCTGGAGGCACTCTCTCAGATACCTATCACCTGGGACCACATACCAATTTGAGCCAAAAGGTTCCTTTCAGCAGTGGCTTCATATAGCCTTCTGCAGGCTTAGGAGCTTTTAACGGCTTGTCTGAGAAACTGCTTAAGGATTTTCCTTTTTTGCTTTTGAAACGGTTTATCAGGCAAATAGCATGCCCTTAAGTACTTGTTGATGGGTGTATAATGGAGAGCAAAGTAGATTTTAAATGGCAGTTTTTAGGCTCCCTGGTAGAAATTGTAGATCTAAATGACAAAGAAGCAAGAGAAATTCACAGGCTTATCATTCCCGTGGAGTATAGGACGTTTTAGAGAGGGAGTGGATTCAAACGGGAAAAGTCTGGCAGGGAAGAATGGGAAAATGATGGCCGGGAGTTACACGTTGGATTGGAATAACCGGAAAACATACCAAAGTGGGGGAGGGAGATATTTTTTACTTGTAAGGAGAGGGAAGAGTGGCACTTTTGTCCTTAAAGCTTTGTTAAGCTTTATATACTCCTTAGTTCCTTCTAATGTATACATTCAAAACAAACAAAAACCGCTTATATAATTACCTAGCAACTAAAAATTGAATGATAGACAGATTTGTCAGTAAAGCTTCATACATAGAATTCGCTTGTCTAGGAGAATAAAATAAAGGGAGACAAAAAGAACAGTGGAGGGAGATGATGCAGAACAACTTCGGTAAGCGTTTTTAGAGAAAAGGGGTGTGATACTGGGGAAGGAGTTTGGACTATAAAAGTTTTGAGGAAGACCAGAAAGTTGTGATGTGTTCTTGACTTCTGAATATTCACCAGCAAGGCACTCTGGGCTCCCTGGCTCACCTCTTGAAAGGGCCTCCCCCACACAGGGACCCCTCACAGGGAGAGCTTCCTGCTGGGGTATCAGATTTCAGCATTCAAAGAAAGAGGCTGCCTAAAGGGTCTATATTTAGAGTATGACTCCCTAGCAGGGACAGCTGAATGTCTGGGGACTAACTTCTGCATACTTTGTCCCTGAGTTCTGGGATTATTCTGAGGGGCTTGTATGGGTGGTGCAGTGAACTTGTAACAGAAGGCAGGGAGCGAAAAGGCCTCTCTCAGCTGGTGGTGACTGCTCGGCCGGCATGCTGTCAACTATGCTTTTCGTGAGGGAAAAATGGCACAGATTTCAGGGGTGTCGAAGTGATTCACAGTCACCCACAGACTCAGCACTGTCTCCACTGGAAGACGCTGAGCACTAGCGGCTGTTAGGGTGACAGACATACAGTACCTGAACAACAGATCCGGGAGCTATCTCACCAGTGTCATGATCAAATGAATACTATGTCTGTTGAGTCTCATTTTCATCAGGGGGTGTTAATGACAGGGACAACTCTAATTTATGGATTGTTTATGAGTTACACCATGAAACTTCAGCATAGATTTTAAATAAAAACTCCTGAACGAAAGACAAGCTAACCTGCAAAGTTACTAATTTCTGAAGTTCACCTGAACAGTAAGATTCATCTGCATAAAGTCAGCCCTTTGAAGCCAGAGTGAAAGGCATCCAGGGATCTTCTATGAAGTTCTCAGCCATCTGACACTTAATACTACGAGTTCAGCCAAGAATAAGAAAGGCATAGTGATTCACTTATCAAAAATTGCCACAATTAAAACACTGACCACCTCACTATAGATTCCACCAATTCATAAATCATCTGAAAGCACACTGGTTCTGTTTGTAAGAATATGCATTTAAATTTTAATATGCTGTTTGAAAGCTGCTATTTCCTGTGCAGTCAGTAGAAAACATTTTCAACAGGGTACAAATTAATTTAACCAAATCAGTGAGGCCTCTCTATTAACTAGAAAATCTTGTTTATTACACACACATACATAACTTGAATTCTTTTTTCTCCAAGTGAAATATATTTATTGTATTTTCTGGTTACAAAATAGTCTAGTTTGAGTCAATAAAAAAGGAAGGATGAAATTGAACATAAATGTATGAAAAATATTAATAAAAACCTCACTGATACTTGAGCTTCCTTTTATGCCACTCCCCCCACCCCCCATTTTGGTACAGAGACTGGATGTACAAAAGGGTAGAAATTAAGGAACGGGCGGGGGGCAGGCGTTTCAGAGCCAAGGAAAGGAGAAGAAATTTCCCCCCAGAAGAAGTAATGGCAGACCCACGAAAAGATGCGGCCCCTTCGTATACTTAGGGAAAGGCAAATTCAAAGACCAGAGAGAGCCACGGCCACTTCTGGCTCAAGTATTGTTATTGAGGAAAGGAGTGACAGGGCCCAGTGCGAAGGGGGGAGGTACGGGCCAGGCTGGCGCCTGCCGCACTGCTTGTGGGAGTGGAAATTGGGAGCCAGAGCTCACTGGTGACGTGGTCGTCACGTGACCAAGAGCAGCCTAGAGCCGAAGTCCTGCTAGTCGCCTCCGTCTGGGTACCAGCCCCCTATTACTCTGCAGGCGTGTGAAGGAAGAAGGAAACTAGCCCCGGACCGCGAGGTCGGTACAAGCCTGGGCTCTGCTTAGAGGCGGGTGGGGAGAGGAGAGGGCCAAGGGCGTCCCGGATCTAGGTTCGGGCTCATCCCGGACTGAGACCCCTTCCCGCCTACTTTCTAAATACCGTCGCCTCCCACCCACCCACCCTTGTGCCCATTTAGTAGAGAGAAACGGCGGACTTCGGGCGGGGTTGAGGGGAGTGAATGGCGGTAGACAGAGACTCCGAAGAAAGGTGCCACAATCACGGTACTCGTGTCCAGAGTCCTGCTCCGTCCACCAAGCACTCCGTCCCCTCGGTTTCCTGCCTGTTTGCAGGTTTGTAGGTCTATTGGCCCATAGGTCGCCTCAAAAGTCGTGCCGAGGGAAGGAGCAAACTGCCTTGGGACCGTGCAGGTCCGTGTGAAGGTGGGATGAGACCTGGACCCTGGCTGGGGGGTGGCGTTGGGGGTGGTGGAGGAGGAAGGGCTGGGATCTGCGCGGGCCGGGTCCAAGTCGCCCTCTCCTGGCCCCTTCTTTCTCCGCACCCCCTCCCATTTCAGTGCAGGGAAAGGGGTGTGGCGGCCTTTGCTGGGGAAATGGCGGACAATAAGGGGGCGGGGGGGGGGGGGGGGGGGGGCCGAGGGACGGGGTTTGGGAAAGTCTGGGGGGGGTGAGAAAAAATTTAAAAGC